>OX402538.1:9430200-9700727 GCA_948098885.1 Drepanosiphum platanoidis | reverse complement strand
CACCGTGTTCTTGTTGGCGTCGGGCAGCGGCGGCGTGCCCGCGTAACCGTAATCCGCGAAATAGTCGCCGCTGCCGCCGCCATCCGCGACCAACGATTTGGTCCGGCGGCCAGCCCCGGTCGCGCGGCCGTTCGCTTTGGTCGCCTTGTCGCCGCCCACGGACGCGGTCGTCTTGAACATGCTGTCTATGCGCTTCTTGGACGCGATCGAGCTGGTGTCGTCGTTCAACAGGTCCGCCACCGAAAAGTCGCCGTCCTCCACGCCCCCGCGCAGCCGAAAGCTTTCCAGTTCGTTTTTTATGCTCTCGTAGAAATGATGGCCGCCACCGCCGCCGCCGCCGCCGTTTTGCGGGTAACAGTCCGCGTAGCCTCCGTAGTCCTCGCGCGGACGCAACACCATGATGACGTCACCTCGCAACTCGTATTAGTCGTCGTCTCCCGGCGTGTCCGTCTCAAATCTGTATTTTCACTTCGTCTGAAACACATTAGGTACGTTTTTTTTTCAATAATTTTGCATTTAATTATTTTATCGCTTCGCCTCGTCCCCGAACAAATGTATTTATTTATTTAAATCGGTCTAGACCGAGAGATCGTATAATCGTATAGGATACAAAATTATATAAAATTTTGCCGTCGGTTGTCGTCGAAAGTTGAATATGGAAACGATTTAGCTCGTATTATAATAATACAACGATTATTCGATCTCAAACCTAACGCTTGATTTTCAGAGCTCCATATTGTACGACTTTAACCACACTCGCCATTTCGATCTTAAACAAAAGTTCTCTCCGACTGATTTCGTCCAATACTATCTCAGATATCGAAAAAAAAAGACAAAGAGAGATGGTGTCGTTTCCACGTGTTGTAGTGTACTTATTGGTCGGTGAGACTTCGGTGGAAAGTTTTGCACATTTAAATATAAGTTGATGTATTATAATAAATACATTTAATTCGTTCTATTTGTTAATCAATTAAACTTTAAGTGACCATTTTCCGTGAAGTGTGTCTTTCATAATTATAACATTGCCTACATTTTATTTCTATAACTAATGCGTTATTATTGAAAATCGAAAGCCCCACTCTGTTTGATTAATCGGTACAAAATAATAAATAATCATAATAATTATACATTATTAAAGTTCTAGTGTAATTAAAACATTTAAAACAATAAAATACAAGCCTATGACCATTTACGTAATATTTTATTTATTATCAACTATTATCAATTGTTAACATAGTATAAAAAAAACTTACTCCAGTACGGGATCCACCGAACAATTAATTAATATTAATTACTAATTGACCACTTATTATAAGAATCAACTTGTCTATAGATATAATTATTTATCTAATTGTTTTTACTAAATATATACAATATATAATATCATATCATATATATATATATATATAATTATTCCGTTCACGTACCTACCAGTTATTATCCTCACTAAACGTATTAGCAACAATTAAGTTTGAAAATCAATTAACACGCTAGTTTTTCCCGTGTGTAATATGGAAAAAAAAGGTTGATTTTTTTGAAACTCATGGTCTTATTGATTTACCCTGACCGTACAGTGAGAAAACTGCTACGTTGCTGTGCAGTTTTTAAAATTTATTTGTAACGCAATCGGTCACGTGGAAATTTCACCGAGAATTTGTAACACCCATTTAGTCGGTCTAACGGTCTCGGTATCTCAGCGTGAATATAGGACTTTTAGTTTTAACCTAAAAATTATTTATAGTCAAAATAAGAAGATAAGTATTAAATACCTAAGTAGATGTTAAAAATACGACGTCGACGGACGACGCACGGTGTATCGTATAGCTGTAATAAAATAATAATTTACACCGAGAGGAAAAGATGGAATTCTTTCCAGAGATTATTAAATTGATAATATCAAACAATACGAATTAAATTACAGAACTGAGTGACATTGGCATGTTTCAAACGTTTGATGTTGAGGTTTGTTTACTATGTCGAGTCGCACATCATTCTGTATACTATCACTTATCAGCATTGGATCCTACATAAAGATGAGAATCGAGAATAACAGGACACACACGTTGGTCTCTTCAAACTTATAAAGGCTTGTGTTCAGACAGTCCAACGAATGACGACTGCCATATCCGTCTCGGTTAGACGTTAGTCAACTTTCCACGTATGGGATCAAAGGATTTGTCTACGTATTAATATTTATTGTGCGTTACGGTGATGATCGAGATGATCTCGCTTGCGGATTACTTGACACGTGATTGATAAGATAATTTCCTCGTAGTGAATTTCAGCAGTGAAAATATTTTAATATATTCATAATATTTTCCTACCTGCATGTAAAAACCGTCGGCATATTGCAATGTGAAAAATAATTATCTGTTAAAATTATACGCATGTTTATTATATTTGTTCAACTCAAGTGAGATTATCTTAACGCTCGTGTTAATTAATAAAATATCAACATCTATATCATAAACGGTAAGTCTAGGTTTTTTAAACCATCGCCGTTGTAAAAAAAACCATGAACACCTGTATTCATATCTTGGACATACACCGCGCCTTGCCATAACAAATTGTAAACATTTGAATACCGATTGGACACAGTTTGAGTAGTCCAACAGTGCCCTGTGTTAATAAGATAATAATTATGAATTTATTGAATGGTTCAATGAAATTTAATTATTTACCTGTTGGTACATCGTTTTCAATTGATTGTAAAAAATCAATTGATCCGTTGTAATCAGATCGAACTTTATTTTTTGTATTTTTATGAGGACAGTATTGTAGATTTATATGAAGAAAGTTTTGTTCATTTCCAATTTCAGAATAATCTAAACCTATTAAAACGAATAAGCACATACAGTATTTCATGGAAATAATTTAAAATTGTAATTGAATGAAAAATTACCCTTAAAATAAGGCGCTTTAACTATATTTTCATCAGGCAGTTTATAAAAAAATCCTCGTGGTACTATGTGGGTTTCGTTGTCAATCATTTTAACAGTTATAGCAAGTCTATCTTCTTCTTTAATCATGGGTTTTGAATAAGAATAATCCACAACATTAGGCTCCTATTAAAATTAAATAAATAAATGTTATTGACATATTTTATAGATTCCGAACTTCAATGGCTCAATATTATACTAAATTGTACTATTATTTATTTTTTTATTTTTTTACCATGTAATAGATATTTGATGTAAAAGTATATGTACATAAAAAATGTTATAAAAACGATGCATACGTTAATCTGCTCACTAAAATGACCTTTTATCTAAAGTACAACAGCCAGTGTTTTACTTAAATTTGATAAAAAAAAAATTTTATAAATAAAATACCTATGTTATTTTTTACCTAGTTCATTAAAGTTAAATTAAGCTTCAAAGAGATATAAAAAATAAAAATAAAGCATAAAATGCACAATGAATTTAAAAAAAAGCAAAATAAAATATTTTAAACTTGTTCTACGTTACATGAATTAGGTACATTGTACAATTTACAGTTTAGTTAAAAACGGGTAGAAAAAAAAAATATTATCAAAATCCGGAGATACTCTACTGATAATTATTTATACAAAGTAAACAATACCATTTCCATTGTTTCTTCTTCAACAGAAGCTGATATCAAATCATCAAAAATTAAACTTTCTAATTGTTTTAAATGTTCATCTTGTACTGTATTTTCTTCTGCGTTTTCTATGTGTTCACTGTTTAACAGTTCATTCGACACTGACGAATGTTTTTGGGGTTTACGAGACTTTTTATGAAGGTTATCTACCGTCATCATAAATCTTGGATTGCCACTAAATTTTGTTTTTATTTTACATACCAAGTCTGATTCAATTATTGACCAATGAGTAGGCATTAATACCCATTCCAAAATATTTTGACTGTTAAAATACATTAAAAATAATGTAAATTAATAAATGTAAGATTGAATATCACACACGTCTAAACTTTCAATTTTGCCTACCAATTACTATTAAGTTTCGTAAACTTACGTATAAAAAAATGTCCTATTCTTAATTGGATTCTTTTGGTGACCATAAGCAATATAGTAATCATCAGATAATGTTACAATACGGCCCCACAGATAGACACAATCGAAATGATTTTCACTTTGTAATTGAATCAATGAATTATATAAAATTGGTATACAGTCTTCATTTATTGAACATCCTGCTACTTTTAACGCATCAATCAGACCATGCAAAAGTTTTACGTCCATGATGGTTTTAATAATAATAAATAACCATTATTTAATATCAATAATAATATATTAATCGTGAATGTTTATAATTTTAAAATTTTTATTTATTATTAAAATCACTATTTCGTTACTCAGGTGTTATAAAGCCAAAATAATTTAATTAAAATTGTATTAAATATATCTACTTTTATCAATTATATTAATTATAAAAATTGACAAATTATAACATAAAGATTAATTTTATTTTTAAAAAAATATTTCTAACTCGTGTTAAATCACTATTTACGATTAATAAATGTATAGCAAAATGTACATTTGTGAACTATCGAATTGACAAATCATAAGTATCTGATTCATAATTAATATTATGATTACTGATGATCGATTCAAAGGTATGGTTTCGTATAATTAGTAATAATTATAAAATACAGCACTGGGAATTTTAATAACGATATCAAAGTATCTACAATGGGCATAAAATAAAAATATAAAAGTTATCGGGTTTTTATTTTTATTGTGTTATTAAATAATAATAAATATTGTCTTATTGATGATGGCGATGTAATATTCGTATATAAATTTCATGTAGTACAAATTTATAAATCTCACGAAAAAATTAAGTTTTATTAACTAGTCATGAGTCATAGTTTATTGATGTTTTAGAGGTTTTTTTTTTATAAATGAGTCCTGGCTGTGTTTATGAAATACGACGAGTTTTAAACATTTTATTGGATTTCAATACATTTAGGTAACCTGAATATTTCAGGAATAATATGTGCCATAAGTTGACACGGATATGTTTTTAACGTTTCAAATTTTTATTATCACTTGAAATTGTTTATTACTTTATTTTACCCGTGTCATTTTCTTTTAATTCGTATAGTGGCATTATTTTCACAAAACAAGTAAATAAATAGTAAATAATAAAAATATTATTAAATTTATGGCGTTATTTTTGTACTGGCACTAAATGTGAATAAAAACAATTGGAATGTTTATGAACACACTAACTTATTTATTTAATTTTTAATTGATTTTGTATGTATTGTATAAAAATTATGGTGTATGAATAAATAAAAACGTTTGAAATGTACAAAAAGAACATTTCAATGAAAAATATTACACATTATTCATCATGTTTATCGCATATAAAAAAAGCGTTGACATGACGTCTATAGTAGTATTATCTATATAAATACAAGCGCATCTACATTATTAAATTACTCGGATCACGCAGTGATAGTATAGTGTATAATATACTATATAGCATTGTATATACCTTTATCGTTAAAACCGTGAAATTGATTTCCCATTGCAAGTAAAACTCGACCTTGATATCATATGCGAGTGTCTTACTCGAAAATCATGGATAAATCGCGTCAAAAGAAGAAAACAATTAACCCAAATCGTCCTTCAATCGTCATGGATGTATTGGTAAGTATAAATATTGATTTATATGTGAACGATGTGAGGCTGGTGTGGAGGATACAGCTAATCGTGTCAGTTTAAGTGGTGTCAATACAATACTCGTATAGAAGAACACATGACATTACGATTTGAAACCAACACATTTTCGACGGTTTTTTTCGACCGCGTGTTCGGTTAAATAAATGCACAAGTCATTCCCTTTTCCGAGCAAATATCACGCAGTAATTAGGCCAATTATGGTAAAAAACAATCTCGCTTTCTGTACATAATATAATAATGTGTATTCATGTATTATGAATTTATTACTAGGGTTTGAATAGAACTCGATACAGTTCATAAAATTATTAGTATAACCAGTATATACCTAGAATATCTAGTTTATTTAAATAATTATTTCATATGTGATAAGTGATTATAGGCTTTCGTTTTACTTTAAACGTTTTCAAAACATTTAAAAGCGGTTTTCAAAATTTGGATTTGATCATTTTATGAAGTTAGCCTACTTATTAATAATATTAAAACAAAAAAACAATTATGAAATTGCCTGAATTTTAAATAAATACATAAATATGTGAACAATAGTTTCTATGGTTTTAAAAATTACAGCAAAATATTGAAATTTTACGTTTTCAATCTAGGGTTATTGGCATTTCCAAATGATTAACACATTATGTGGTTATATTATATAAAATAATTTAAAATACTGACTGGATTATTATATTATTATTTAATACAGACGCAGACGATCAAAGAAAATATGGATGCAAAAGTAAACTATGGACGAATCCCTCAAATAATGGACTTAAATAACAATACATTATACATAATATATTATTATAATAACTGTGCTATACTTAATTTTAATAATTTTACCTCTAATTATTGTTTGTAAAAGATGTATTAACTTTTATACATTTCTCGGTGAAAATTGTACGAAAAATGTCGATTCACATTTTACATTAATCTAATATCCTGGTATAACTGGCCTAGTTTAGACATTTTATTATTTTAGTAGGTTTTAAAAATAATTGCATTTGTACTTGCATACGCAGAACATCCATCACACTCTCGCGAGTATTTTTATACACACAAAACGTACTACTACGTATTTGTATTTTGTAGAATGTAATTTAACTGCGTTGACCGCATATCTAAATAGTAATAATAAAAAGCACACGTCGCATAATATAGCATTATATATATGTTATGTATTGTGAGACGGATGTAATTTTATGATCATTTTATAATTATTATTACAGTTTTTATAAATATTGTCGTTACCTAGTCATGTGGTTAATTAATATTGCTGCAATTTAGAGAAATTACACATTATATAGGTACATATTATGTATTAGTATAAGTTGATTGATATGAAATTTAATTAAAAATCGAATAGGTTAAAATAATAATACGTAGGTACCAAAATACCCGTATGTAAGATACAACGTAACGAGTACTGCTACTTTAATAACGTTCGAGATGGTCATGAATATTATTTCAACTTAACTGTGTGATGAGTCTATTAGAATAATATTATTAAAACGTTCTCTATTAGAATACGGACACCTGTAGTGTGTGTGGCATATACTATACAGCTATTATACTGAGTTCGATTATACTTATAGTTATACTTATAATTATTGAATTTGAAATAACGGTCCACCCATCATACTCTACATTTGAAAATAGTTTAATCAGAACGCCGATGGGTAAAGACTGTTGTTTTTTTTTTTTTCGTAATAATATATATTATTTATTATAGTGTATGCGTAATAATACATATAACGGCTATACTGGTTTTGGGAAATATTCAATTATTATACATTTTTTTACTAACCGAATATACGCGTACTGGCCGTAATAAACATTTATCGTTTAATTTCAAGTTTTTATAAAGCAGAATAATAAAATAGTTAAAACATTCCATGAACCACCGGAATCCTACGAAAATGGGCTAATACAAGAATCGAATATTTTTAGAAAGTCTAGTTTTAGAAATCCACATCTAGAATAATAGGTACTATTCCAAAAGAATCCAACCTAATCATCTCCTAAAATATTTAGATTTTAATACGTCTGATAAGCAAGGTGTAAAGTAAGAGAACGTCATTGGTTGGAAATGTAAATGCATGCTCTAATATTATTTTTTTTGAAATATAAAATGTAAAATGTATATTAATAAAATAATAGGGAATAAACGTAATTGTGAACAATTTATCCTTCGAGTGTGTAAGATCTAAATTAATTTAAAAAATATATCAATTAGTTAAAATTCAAAATATACGTTATTTCAATGTGGAAAAACGATTGTTGGTTAAATGGTTAATATTCAAATAAATCAACTTTATTTCAAATAATCGTCCGACCATGTATGAATATTGAATAACCATGAGAACCAAAATTAAATTATATACTTATGTGCAATTTAAGATTGATTTTGCTTTTCGTTTTTTCGAATTATTACTCCCAATCTCTAACAAAGTCTACAGACTGTAACGGATGAGAACCCTAAGTAAAAAATTTAAACTATTTTTTGTTCTCACCGACAATAATGATTTAAAAAAAAAAAAAGAAGCCTTGCAAAAGTATTTTGATATTTTACGAGTTGAGCAATCGTCAATGTTTACAGGTCTCAGAATAACGGTGTTATTTAGACTAGATTTATCTGGTGGTCTATGTGAACGATTCGGTGACTGAAATAATATGCCTCGTCGTTATTATTATTGTTTTTTCTTTTTCATAATCTGTACAAAATATACATTTTGATACGATCGCCGTTATATCCGTTTTTAACGATTTACCACTATGTGAACAATTTGCACTCTTACATATACATATGAAATATATAATACATATATTTTATTACATAATGACTTTGTTTTTCATTGCTATTGAATTAGTACACGGATTGTTTCTACATCGCTATTTTTTTTATAACTGTGCTATTAATTCAAACGGTTTTTGAATTATAAATTCTACTCTAAAACTATAGATACAAAAGATCCTTCTGCAGTTGACCATATTATCTTAAATTATTAACGTCCCTTTGTGATTTTAATAACCGCTTTCACGGTAGAATTCATTCATTTTCGTTCGACTTGAAAAGTTTGCTAGACAAACGTGAACCGTTCACGTCTATTCGCAGTTAATATCACTGATATTATTATTGCGTGACAAATACGATCGTCTTTCGTTTCGGCATAGATGAATTTTAAATATTTTACAAATAATAGCCGAAAATTAGTATCTGAATGAATATATAATTGGACAGTCTGACAGTCGTCAGATATTTTAATATAGACCACCGAACTGTACTGCCAATTTATGTCTCATATGTCTTCCGATAATTTTACTGTCATTTGCAATCATATACATACAAAGCTATAAATTATCACGTTTACAACTTGATGTATACCTATGAATTCAGCATTTCATCACACGTCACACGAGTATAGTGTACGCGTCGTTATCATTATCAACAATTTATATTATTCCGGAGCAGTTTAGGCATAATACTATCGATACACATGGGTACATGGGCCCGTAGGTATATCGTATATGCATAATATGTATTGTTACTCTACTGCTTGTCAAAGAAAAAAAAAATAAGCAAAAACCCCGCTTTACAACCGCGGTGAAGTATTAAATATTTTTCACGGCTCTGTTCAATATTTGCGTTTATAATATAGAATACTCGTAGGTATCGTATAATAATAAAAAACATGGAACAAACAAAGTTACGTTACCGAGTTGATATTATACACGTATATGTATAATATAATGTATATACGTGATATATTATATTATATTGTATTCGACGAACGGTTGTTTTTTCCATATTTCAGGAGGGAAAGATAATTCTTAAACCAACCTTGCTGATATAATGACACCGTAATGATGCCTGTGAAATAACGTCGCCGCCGCAGTTCGTTTTTCGCGCGTTATATTACAGGTACACGTAGGTAAATAAAATATTATTGACCACCGATGATAATATTATCGGGAAAATTGGAACTAATTGGCCGTGAGTAAATGGGTGGGCATCCGTGCAAATGGACCGTGCGGCCGGTAGACGGTGCATCACTAACATCACTTATATTTGCTGCAACAACATCGGTTTATTTTTTATTTATTTTTTTTTCATTCCGGTGTATAACCCGACAAAAACAGTTGCACACTTCCGCTATTTCCGCCGCCGCGCCGTGACGAAATTATTATTTTCCGTAATAATAGCGTTTCGTCTGGTACACACGCGACGACGACGGCTAGACGACAAATTAAAGACGAGCAATCTTGGCGAAAAAAAATAATAAAACAATTTACGCGGTTTGTTAAGAAATCTCACGTACCTAACGCTTATAGGGAAAACTAAATGTTTCACGTTATTTTCATGCTGTTGGGAACGTTCACGGATGGACAATGTCAGTTTTTTTTAAATTCTAAATTAAAGAATCGAAACGTCAGATAGAAAATTATTAATCGTGTACGAGTGAGTCAGTGTTTAGTGTATGCCCGCAAGACAACGGGAGCGCGAGTACAAACAAGACAACGGACCTGAACGGGAATTCTGTTTGGTCGTCGTCGACTTGTTGACAGTAGTTGTTTTTGTTTGAAATGCACAAATGCATAACATCATATTATACCTACTAATTTATTTAATTATTTATCCGATTTTTTCAGGTTAACGAGCAACGATGACAATTCATTTGCCGCATATCCGAGAGCTATAGTGATTTCATAGTGACATCGAGAGCAAATAGAATGAATAAAGGGCCAACCAATTGACAGAACGCTAATTATGTCAAGTAATTTACCATAAAATAGCAAATTGGTCGGAAGGAGATTAGAATCAGCCGGCGGTGGCGGTCAGCAGCCTTATACATCGAGATCATCCGCCACGGAGACAACTCTTAGGTCACGGTACAGTGAAATTCGTCTAAATTATTGTGGTTGCATGCCATGGCGTTTACTGATCTTTGAGTCATGAATAACAAGCAGGCATAACCAAAACATCATGCAGTTGGAACGTATAATGTGCCTATTTTTTGACGTTTTGATTTTAGTCGTATAGTTTTTGGACTTTGAAAATGGGTATATGCAAGTATGAAGTACTTATATGCATTATAAACCAAACTTGAAATATTATACCCGTAGATCGACCGACTCGATTTACCTATACCTATACATATAGGTAATATAGATTTGTTACCCAAAAGTATTTGATCGCAGACATAAAAAATAAAAAAATCACTGAAAAATCTTATTCTCGTTTCGCACAGCAGGTTCTAATTATAAATCGATGATCAGCGGCATTATAATATGCTGAGATGTAGAAATGTAGGATAAAATGTTAATATAGTGATGTTTTTGAAATTAGCAAAAATGAGGTTTAATAACGGAACTATAAGGTATAAATATATCGTCGTGGATATGCACACGTGTGCCAAACAACATGTAATATCGATTTTATTCAATACGAATGATTAAAAAATAATAATCGAGACGATTTAACAATGACAAACCCAGTCAGGTAGGTGCATAATATATACACGACGAATGCAGTTTCGTTTAAGTACTACAGGCGTTTCAAACCGTTGTGTAAAATACACGTTTAAGTATAAAATAATATGTGTGTCAATAATTGGGTAGTACCTACTATATTATAATGTAGACTCGCCGCACCGGTACTGATTAATCAAAGTCGATAACTTTGTCGGGAAAAAAGCGATTACTTATATCATACAGAATATAATGCGCATTCGAAGAGAAAAAAAAAAGTAGTTATCGCTGCAGTTTGTCATATTCGTCCGTCCTCCGATCACGTCTCTATATGCATCCATATACAAGCGGTACAAAATATATATTATACATGTAGGTATTATTATTATACCTAACCTATACCATATAATACCGGATTAACATGTCCGTCCACGTAAAATAATATTTATTGCCGTATGATAGTGACACACGCACACGCGTTCTCGCGGATATAGCTGAGAGCACTAACGGTACCCACAGGTATCATCTCAGTCGCCGCCATGGTCGTCGCCGTCGTCGCGCGTGTCAGGCTATATCCCAAGTGACGCACGTGCCCGGTATACCTACATATACGCCATGTATATAACCCGAAGAAACCTGTAAGTCGCGACAATTATTGGAACCACTGCAGGATTTCGGGACAAGTCCGCCACAATAATTTATTATATTATACGTGTTAAATTTTATATGTGATACTGTTCTCAATGGTCCAGATAATTCGTATGTAGGTCACTGGGATTATAATATATGTATACCTGCCTAATACTACGCACGTTAATAGCCGTTGTCTCTACGTATTTTAATTCGGACGGAGTACGTAATTTATGTGTGTGTGTGTGTGTGTATATATATTATTTTCTAAACAACAAACACGCGGAAATAATGGCGACTTCTCATCCGCGGAGAGACCTGACTTCGTTTTTAAAACAGCGCAGCGGCGATATGTAGGTAAAACGTAAATCGTCGCGCGACATTCCATCCGGTGATTTTCGCGAATAATAACAAACACCACCGTGGTTTATTTATAAACGTATATCTCATTATTATATTTTAAATAAGATCGTCTTGGTCAGCAATATGTTAAAAAGTGTGTGAACGAACAGTATTATTACAGTATTAGTTTTGATTATAGAATAGACTGTTCTGAAATCATCTTTTTAGTCTATTCTATAATCAGTGGTATCTATTAGGTATAATATTTAATTATAATATTTACATGCAAACGAGTCATCGCTATAGACCATATCAAGTTATGTACATAGATATCACTACATCGTCTGGCGTGCTTCAATTTCAATTATTAGTACTACATTTATCTACATTTATACTCCATATTCTATAGAAATGTTTATGAAAAGGAAAACTTAAAACACGAATTGTTTTTAATAACAGGCGTAATAGATAATAACCGGATGAATAGTAAAGATTTAGTTTTTTTTTAAAAGTATAATCGACTACAGACGTAGCGCATTTTTCGGAGAATTTCGAGAAGATTTAATAATGTACGAGTATATGTTAATTATTATTAATAAATGACATGAAGTGAGATTTATAAAATCCCATTAGATTCTGAGAAATGCATTTGTTTTTTAAATTACAATGATGCGTTTTTTTTTTTTTTTGGGAACACGAAATAACAAGTACCTATATGTTTTTCGGTACTAATAGGAAGAGTGCCTCAATAATATCTGATTGATTGAAAATCCCATTTGAATTGTACTTAGAAAGGTAATTTCTTCAATTTACTTATAGTTTAAAAACTCTTCCAAAAACGGAGAGATTCGTAACATCCTGTCTTCGACATAATTTAGTTAGGTTATTTTTAATTATTTAGAAAATAAGAAACCTATAGAGACTAAGTATAATATGAATAGTCAAAAATTATTTGTTCAAACTTTTCATACCAAACAGCTAGAAATAATAGCTATAGAACAATTTGATCATTTCTACATTATAATTATAAATATAGAATTTCGTATTGTATAATTATATAAGTAGTTAAGTTATGTGTTCCGTAGCTTGTTTCAAATTTCTACCTTTTATATAAGATATAACTATAAAGAAAATTATATAGATATTTAGAAAACTATGTAGAAAATCGTGTTATCGGAAGTTAAGTAGTATCGAGCTATCGAATAACGATTATTCCTAATTATTAAATTGTCATTTTATAAAGTATACTTTAGTGAAGGTATGTTAGTCATTTTTAATAGAATTATTTATTTTTAAGTATATTTTAACATATATATTTCAAACTTCTTAAGTCGGCTACACACAAATATTTGAAATAAAATAAACTTTACATTTTTTTTTATAAATACAATGATTTACCATTATCAATTTATCAACTTTCGGTCATAAACAGTTTTATTGGAGAATTTGGAAAAATCACTCAAGATAACTGATTTCGAATGGCTATAAGCTACGAATCATTCATGAAAAGTGGTATCAGTAGATTTTGACGCGTATAGTGTGTAGCTTTACAAGTTATAATTTACATTCTTTTTTATTAAATCTAAAAAAAGAATATTAATTACTAATAAGTAATATCATCGTTGTTTTCAAATGTTTACAAATATAAATGCAAATCTAACAAGTCTGCCTTATACATTATTTTGACGTACACAAAGTCCGAAGTATGTCGTGTACCGATATCCCATATCGGTATAAGCATTTATTAAATATACATACATAATCGATGGTAATATAAGTATATATTACCGCGGTTTGACATTATTTTTGCTAGAGTTAAATAAAACCGTACAGTATTCACATTGACTCGATTGTACTACGCAAATAGGTACTACTCGTAATGTCATCCCATGTCTTCATTTCCGGTCAAGAAAAGTAACTATCAACCTAGTATTTTTGAACTTGAAATACTACGTTAATGAATATTTTATACTTATTAATACTATGAAAAGTAATTTTTTTTTTATCGACAAGGTATTTTCCTGGTCTTACATACTTATATTTTAATTCATGTATGGAAATTTATTAATACGACGTGCAAAATATGAGATAATATAGGCTAAACATATCTTATTTACTGTTACATTAAATGACTAGTGTTCGCTGCGGCAAAATAATGAGTTTAGATATAAAACATAATATTTATAATAACGTGTTGATATTAAAACGGTACGGTGATACTTCAACTCTGTTAAAAATAATAAGAGACCGGCGAACGTAGAAGATTACATGTTTTACTGTACTGTAAAAAGCGTATAAAGACGGTGTAATTATTCGTACAAGAATACCCGAATACGTCATCACTCATCAATCATCAGTTCATCACCATTGTCTATTACTATCATTTAGACAATGTATACTCGTGTACATAAAATATAACAAGGGCGGTTAAACAGTCGATCACAGACGATTTCTAAGTCGATTAGATTAGATTAGATATTTTCAAATAGGATTTTCTTATTATTTTAAAAATTTACTTTTTTCAATACTATCACATTAAAATTTGATAAATGGACATGTGCATATGTATTATAAAATATAAACTATATTATTAAATACTATATATTCTCAAAAGTTTTGTATTCATTTGTATATTGATGGACATTTTCAGAAGCACAAAGCATTTAAATAATTCCAAATACCAAAATCATTATACTACAACCATCACCCATAACAAACCTTTTTTAAAAAATAAATAAGTATTTAAAAGTATTTATAAACACTTTTTTTAAATACCTATTTGTATTTGTATCCAAATTTTTTTTTAAAAAATTACCGAAGTAAAAAAATTTAAACAAGTACCTATTTTAAATACTTTTAAAAATAAGTATTTGTATTTTTACTTGAATACTTTTAAAAGCATATTTTACAATACTTTTTATACATATTACATATTATATATTATATATATACGAGTACATACGTTCAAAGTTTGAATGATGGTCAAAATATAACTGATATTTCTTATAGATTATTTCATTATTCTTATTCTTATTTTTGATAAAATATAAATATTTATAATATATAAACTCGCAATTTAAATTTTATAATTTTACAGATTAGAAAATCTGAATTTAAATTAAGTTAGATAAATATAATTTTAACAATAATTTATATTCATCACAACTTTTGTTAATAATCGTTTAAATAGTTATCACAACATTTAATACTTTAAGCAATATTTAATTTGCAGGGACGAGGATTAATTATATTATTATATATTATTAATTTATGATATTAAAAATTAAAACTATTAATACTATTTTATGCACTCGACATTCAGAATCAATTTTGAAATGTAATATTTCATCATTGTTTTCAAATAATATTTATAATTAATGTAGGTATACATAGTTTAATACGGATACGTATATATTAATATAACCTTATAGTATTAGTGTAGTTGGCTCATTTAAATATAGGGCCTGATTTTAATAAATATGAGCTTAACATAAAGCCTGAGTTTGGATCCTTTAATAATATGCATTTTCACAGTATAAACTCTACAGAATATGAGACTATAGTATCCGAGATAAAATTTAAAATAGAAAAACTTTTAACCGCCATATCATAAGACTAATCGTAGCGTCAAAGCAGCTCTTAATGATAAATATAATAAACTGATCTAGTTAAAGAATCGAGAGCAAAGAACAAAAATATCATTTTCAAAATAATTAGTTTAATTTAAACTCCTTTACAAATATGTTTATGATAAAATAAAAAATGTATATTTTTTCTTATTTCATTCAAAAATGACGAACAACAATATGAACTGTTTACAATTCTATTTAATGTCATTTAAATTATATATAATTTGTATTGTTGTGCCAGGGCTAAAAGGACGAAGAAGTTGTTCGAATTCAAAACGAATAGGGTAAAAAATCTAATTCAATGGGATAATAGAGAGAGAGAAAAAACATAGGAAGACGAGGACAATCTATTCTTTCAGATCGTACCTGATATCGAGACGATAATATTCCAACGGTTCGGAGATATAAGCAAAGATAAAACGAATATGCAAAGGTATACTCGTATTCGTGATTTATTATCCGTTGTCATTGATTTTATGATATAAAATGAATTAATAATAATATAATATTTATTATTATATTTTATATGAATTTTAGATTTAAAAATTCGTCGGTTTACGGTGTAAAACGGAAGAACATCGACGGACAACGCTGAACGTATTGCGCGCGCACGTAGAAAATCGTATACCAAATGCAATACTGCGATGACGTCTTTAACGGTAGTATACGGTAACGCGGAGAATAATAATAAAAAAAAACTAGTCAGACTTACCCGGAACGCGCGGTAGTGGCCGGAGAATCCGAGTCGCCGTCGCAGTCATCTTCCCGTCCGGCGAATATTATTTCGCGTTTCGCGCAGTCTCGGTTCGTTCATACGGAGAGTTGATCGGCGAGACGGACGGACACGCGTTCGATCGCACGCACACACACACACACACACGTCCGCAGCCGAAGACGTCGAACAAACGTTTACACGCCGACGACCAACGCAACCGGTCTGCCGCCGTCGATGCCGTTTTTTCTTCTAATTTTATCTCGTCGCCGGTCCGCTGCTGCTGCTGCTGCTGTTGTTGTTGTTGTTGTTGTTTCGTTACCATTTCTCTTAGCGCTCGATCGTCATAATAGACGCGAGTGTGAAAACGGACGCTTCGGGGGAGTGGCGAGAGAGAGAGAGAGAGCGGTGAACTGGACCGACCGCGGAGTATATCTGAAAAAAAAAATACAAATATAATAATTATTAATACCTATATAAAATATACAACGGCCGCCGTTATATATTACTATACTGTACGCACCGCGTGCCGGAAAACGATATGAAAATTAATTTCAACCCGTTGGATTCCGAACTCACGAGCGAGCGCGCGATAATATCGCGTACCGGCGTACCTATAATAACAACGTTTTGTCTGCCGCACGACGACGACTACGCGTTGAGATCGGATTATAGTCAACCCCCCGTTAGCTGTACTTGCGTATATTTCGATTAATAAACGACGTTGCGCTGCTTCGCGTAGTATAATATATTGAGGGCGTTTTTTTTTTTTTGAAACGTAATCATAGTTGTTTATTATTTCATGTGGCACCGCGCGAGTAACATTGAATTCGCACTGATATGCCCAAACGCATTGGTTTATATTTTTATGAGATGAAGCATAAATAAATTAACTTTTCTATTGATTTATTTTCTAAGACGCACGATTAATAAAAATAACGCGTAGTGAATAATAAAAACTTAAAGAGAACCACTATGTTATTTATTTACCGCCCACAAAGGAATAAAGGGAACAATAATAATTCTTATCTGCACATATTTTGAAGTTATGTAGTTTGAATAAATACAAATGAATCATATTATTATTATAATAATAAACCCTTACCTCAAATATAGGTTTGTTTGTGGCGGCATCACAATACAACAATGAACGAATGTGAATGTGTGATGCACCTATTGGCTGGCCTGCGATTGCGAATTCTCGCAAAGAAATGTTAAATTTTATTTACATATCGTATGTACGCACAAATCGAAACGTTGGAAAATATCGCGCGATACGTTATAGATATATAGACGAACAATAGTGTTATATTTTCACCATCCGGACCGTGGTCGAGACTCGCAAAACACAGGGAAAAAACCAAAAACAAAATTTCGGACGGTAAAATTCACAAATCGTTTTGGCGAAAGGCGCACCGCGATTATTCGTCGATAATTACTATTACCATCGGCCGCGAGAGGAAATTGTTGAAACCGTGAAACGAGACAATGGCGGTCGGCATAAAACTCTCGAAACACGGACCCGTTCGGAGGAGCCCACCACATACACGCGAACCGACGAAGACTGAAGCAACGGCGGAAGGGTAATCCCAGCGTCCCCCCGCGTCGGCCGAAACGGATAAAACAAACAGCCAATGACGATTCACAAATCATGGTAAGTGAATTTTTTTTAACGGCCATTTTACGAAAATCTGTCGCGACCGCGGTATGTAGTACCGTTTATGTACCAAAGTTCTGTCCACGGCGCAGTGACGGTCAATGACCTCGTCGTCATTACGTCACTGCGGCCACGCGACCACGCGGCCACACGGCGGCAACGGCGGAACGTTCACACTGCAACGCGTGCCGCGCGTCGCGTTTTATTATATTATTATAATACTCGCGCCTCCGAGTATACGCGCGTATTATAATTTTAAAAATAAAATAAAACCGTTTCTATTTTTTCGTCTACGATGTATAAGTTACACACAGATAATAGAATATGGTAAATATCATGGTACTAATGTTTCAATAATAGGTAAAAAAAAATTGTAATTATTCAGTGTAATATACTTATAATTTCAATAATCATGTACTTAAATAATAATAATAATATGTTGCCTCGTTGGCACAACCGAAACATAAATAAGTTGGCTGTTTGAATACATACAAATGAATCATATTATTATTATAATAATAAACCCTTACCTCAACTATAGGTTTGTTTGTGACGGCATCGCAATACAATAATGAACGAACGTGATGCACCTTTTAAGTGATCGCGAATTCTTTACACGCACAAATCGAAAAGAAACGAAAAAAAAAGTGTTATATTTTTACCATCCACGCCGTGTTTTCACGCACCTCGTAGCGCGGAAAAATGGCGGCGATCGCAGCGGCCACGGCGGATACGATACGAAACGACGACGACGTCAAAAAACGCACACTCAAAGCCTTTACAGGCTTAGATTAGACGTCGTCCGAGCCTCGACGGAATCATTGAAAATCCGAAGGCGACGGCCATTACACTCGCGTAATGGATCGCGCACCGGACGCGACGGCGGCGGCGGCGGCGATACGATAGGAAAAATACGGTGAACACCGAATGTCGACGGTACGGTAGTAAATTAAGCGACAAATAATTTGGTTCCACCCACGCGACCGCCGTGAGACGTGCGATTATTCGTCGATAAATACTATTACCATCGCCGCGAAAGGAAATTTTGAAAACCGTGTATCGAGACTATGGCGGTCGGCATAAAACTCGAAACACGGACCCGTTCGGAGAAGCCCCAGACATAAACGCGAACCGACGAAGACTGAAGCAACGGCGGAAGGGTAATCCCAGCGTCCCCCGAAACGGTTAAAAAAAACGAACAGCCAATGAGAATTATTCACGAATCATGGAATGTGATTTTTTTCCTAACGGTTTTTTTGTTTACCAAGAATCGTTACCGCGGTATCCGGAGTCATCGTCCCGTCACGGCGGCCACGCGGCCACACGGCCATGCTAATATAGACCTAGCGTCGCATTCCTCATTCGCTCGATCGAGTGGCCGTCGAATTCACTACTACTATACTCGCAATTTATCAGTTCCAACGCGCGTTGTGTAACGGTGGTTTAATAATAATTAATAATATATAATAATAATAAGTTTAGCATAACGCGTCGGTGGATTGTACTTATATTTTACATCGATATAATATTATTATCACTAACCTCGGGCCGTCGTCGACTCCATTGACGACCGTTTTCATTCGGCGGGTCCGAAACATTTCACAACGGCAAACACACCACGGAACGATTATTCACTACTCGCGCGAACCACGATATTACCATAATTCGTTTGTTTTTGGCGGACGGTAAAATTCATAAGCCGTTTTGGCGAACGGCGACGACGTCAAAAAACACACTCGAAGCCTTTACCGGCTTGGGTTAGACGTCGTCCGAGCCTCGACGGACACGTTGAAAATCCGGAGGCGACGGCCATTACACTCGCGTAATGGATCGCGCGCCGGACGCGACGGCGGCGATACGATAGGAAAAATACGTTAAACACCGAATGTCGATGGTACGGTAGTATTTTAGCGACGAAATAATTTGGTTGCGCCCACGCGACCGCCTTGAGACGTGCGATTATTCGTCGATAAATACTATTACCATCGCCGCGAAAGGAATTGTAGAAAACGTGAGACGAGATTATGGCGGTCGGCATAAAATTCTCGAAAGACGGACACGTTCGGAGAACCCCGGACATACGCGCGAACCGACGAAGACTGATGGGACAACGGAAGGGCAGTCCCAGCGTCCCCCGCGTCGGCCGAAACGGTTGAAAAAACGAACAGCCCATTGGCTGATAATTTACGAATTCATGGAAAGTAATTTCTTTTTTTTAACGGTCGGTTTTTTAAACGACCTCCGGACGGACGACCGCGACCGCGGTATCCAGAGTTCTGTCCACAGCGCGCGGCCACGTCGTCGTCGTTCCATCACGGCGGCCACGCGACCACACGGCCACGGCGGCGGAACATCACAGTGCAACGCGTGCCGCGCGTCGCGTTTTATATTTCAATCGGAAACGGAAAATTCAAGTGCCGTTCGCGTGCTTCGCGCCGCCTGCAGTGCGGTGATAACTCGTCGTTATCGGCGTTTTTACCGAAATAGTATGATAATTATAATTTATAATAATATTCTGTTATTATAGTAGATATAATTCGAACATTGCCGAACATAGCGGAACATAGCCGAACGCTCGGCGTTACGTAACAATGAGCCATGCTTTTTCGTGCATGCATCCGGCGTTCGTCGATTTATAAGACGTTATCACGTCAAAAATAAAAATTTAATATTAAGTATGTGGTGAGCCCAAGTCAAATTTGAAATTTTTATAAAAATGATAAGTAGTGGATGTGGTAAAAATAAAAATATTATAACTCGAGGATAGGTGTATAGTTCTGATACTCAGTTTTGATAACAGTAAGGAGGGACTAAAAAAGATCTAAGGCGATAAGTAAACTGAGAGGATTGCTTTATCATCACCATCGTTTTTTCAATATTAAAAAACTTCATATTTTAAGTATACTTGGACACGGGATACATATAGAGCAAATGTATTATCATGCGATGACATCGGTGGCACTCGTACGAGATTGCATGGAAAAAATGACTATAAAAATTTACCAGTTTGACTAAGATGTAGAGATTCAAATACACTCAAGTTGTGTCCTGAATAACATGAGATAAATTGTGTGTTCAAAATAATCTTTACAGTTAATAAAAATAATTTTTAAATATATTAACTTATTATAGTTCAAGTATAAACATTTTGTTCAGATAAAATTAATTTGATGATTTAAAAATTGTTTGAATATTTTATAGTATAATATTATTGTTACATGAAAAAATGTATTTAAAAATATATATTATATTTAAACATTTTACCATATTGTACAGCTGTTATTGTCATATACATATTATATACAACTCACAGGAAAATAATGGTCGCTACATAAATTCTATTTATTTTTTATTTACTAAAAAATCAAAATATAAAATATGCAAACATTGGTGCATTACAATTTCTTCATTGATTAAGGATATTGTGAAATCAAAGAGAAAGGAGCCGTTTAGATTATCGATTTGTTCAAATAACTTTTGACTTCATATTAAAAAATATTTGTTCACAATTAAAAATTAAAAATCCTTTTTTTAAATCAATTAAATATATATAGAAAATGATTAAGATTTTTATTATTATATTACTTAAAAAACTCAATATGATTAAAAAATTGTTAGAACAAAATTTATAAATACTTATAGGTGCAGTAATGCAGTAAGTCTGTGTTTCTTTTGGCAATAATAGTATTATATTTTAATTCTTAATTTATGATTTTTATCATAAATAAATCATAAACATTAAGTCTATTATTGACTTAATGTTGTATGTCTATTTAATTATATTAAATATTGGTCTACTATTGTAAGTTAGCAGTTTCCAAACTTTTTTGATGTTCTCCTCAATCATAAAAACTTTCAAAACATTTTTCTGTGCCTAGTTCCTCTGCAAAAGAGTTCCGCCTCTATTTACCTATTTGGGAACTAGTGCCATATATTATATTAAGTTATAAACTACAATTATTTTAGTTGTACCTATCTAAAATCAAAGAATGTCTTTAATTATTTTATTTAGTTATATTAATTTTAATTAATTATTATTAAATTATTCAAAGTTATCAGCCAAGAGTATGATAAACATAATATATATATATATATTAACTATATTAGTTTGGGCTATAAGTCATCATTAGGTTGCATAAAAATAAAAATAAAAACACATTAAAATAAATTGAAATTTAATTTGTTATAGTTAGTTTTTCATTTAAAATTTTCAAAGGGATAGCCTGTTTGCAAACTACTTAATATTTTTCCAAACGGCCGGCTGTTTTTCAGACTTATTGCAGACAAACAGCAGTAAGGCATTTTAGAAAATACAATTATATAGGTAGTTATTTTAGCAGTTAGACTTTTTAGAAACTTTAGGAGTGTATTATTTATACTATTTTACTACTTAAAAAAAAATTTTAATTTATATTTACTTAATTAAAATTGTTATGTGCTGTTTTTGTTGTGATATATTAATGTTACTGAACAACTAAATATAAAAAATTAATATTTACTTATTAACATGTTGTTTTTTCGTGACATTTTGAGCTACACGGTACATTGTTTTCCCGACAAGCACATCGTTTTGTTTTGCATGAAAATTTTGGTATCCCTGCCCTCCAAGTTGTGAAAGTCTTAGCTCTCGCATTCGAAGTACTAACGCACTCGCACTCGAAAAACTAACGCACTAACAGTCGAAATCGGAAATACTAACCTAACTTAACCTAACGTTAAAAACGTTTAAACTTATCTAACGTTATTTAAACTTTAATTGTCAACGCAAAAGGTGTACGACTTCTGATTTTTGATAAGACGAATGTTTGGCAATCGCCAGACGCCATTCGTAATAAAGTTAATCAAATACGTACAATCGTCATTTATTATGGGCACATTCCCGCAGATTTATGATAAGATGTATCATATGGCAAATTAAAAATAATTTTACAAATTATAACCATGTATTATTATATAATATATATATATATATATACTTATATATTATGTTTATTATTATTCTCTAATAAGCTAAGAATTTTTAATAATTCTATCTGTTAGATTATTGTGAATCAAATTTTTAATCAATATTATTGGGAAAAACTTGAAAGACTGATATAAAAATATAAAACATTGTTCTTCAATTAGAACTTTTTAGTTTGATCATAAGTTGTTAATCTAATATTAAAACGCATTGAATTTATGTTAAAAATATAATAATGTTTATTCAACTAAATCTTTAAACTATGTCTGTGTTTTATATTTTCTTATACAAGAAGATTGTCTTATTTTAAGTATATACAGAAAATTATTTTTATTTTTCATAATGATATCAATATTTGTTAGTGTTGACTTATGTTGGTAAAATAGAAAATATACAAAAAAAGAAGAACCCATAAATGTTGCAATCGAGTCCATTTTTTTCCATAGAAAAAAGCGAGACCAACAAATTATTGAAATTTATGTTTCAAAAAGAAAAAAAACGCGTGGTTTCAACTGTTCGGAAATCCACACGTTTGCGTTGGCCACACTGCGGTGCTACGCGATCTGCGTTCTCGCTTCCTTCCACATTCGAGTCGCCCCTTCTCACTCTAGTTCAGCTCACATTCATATTTCGTCGGCCAGCGAAATTTTCGACCGTTTTAAATGTTCTGATCTGCCGTCAGTACTTTTATTTTAGTTTTTTTTTCATAGTACTCGTTCGATGTCCGGTAAGTCGTTCGATCGCACCAAAGATAATATGTTTTTTCCCCATTTTTTTGCGATTCGTATCGTTTTCGTCTCTTTCGATTACCGTTTTTCTTCCGACGAATCCGTCCGGACCTTCGCGTTTGCGTCCGACCTCCTTTGTGTTTGATAATATTGTTGGAAAATACGCGGTCCTCCCGTCGTCGGGCGCGCGAGCGTAGTGCCGTTACGAATTCGTTAAGTTTTTTTTTTTTGTCGCGTTCTATTGTTTCGAGGAAAATGCTCGGTCGTCCTGTCTCCTCCGATCGTCTGATCTCTACTATCCGATCGGTTGATCGCTGTTGTTTGCTTGTCCGGTCAATGCTATCGGTTCTGTGTTCACCCGATAAATGCTGTCTGTTCTGACGCCGTCTCGATCGGATCGAGAAGCACCGAAGCTGGAAAACTATGTGACCATTGCCGGTTTCTGATCGAACGAAGAGAATGGTAAGTGATACCTACGTTTTTTGATATTGATAATGAGAACTGATGACAAGGTGAAACAATGTTGACAGATTGACATCTAGGTTAACACTTTCATAATATGAAATGTCTCGTACTTGACAATTTTCATAATAATTATCACACGACAAGGTTTATGATTAACTGACATTATAACACGGATTGTTTTTCATACTCGTCCGATCTAACCTCTGGCGCACTCTAGCGCTGAAATTGTTTGAACGTTTTAGTTTCCTGACGGTCCGTTATTCGTCGCACAGATGGCGTTACTGTGATCGTTTTTGCAAAAATATTTCTTCGATAGATTTATGTGATATGGACATATTTTTTTCACGAATTTGACCTTATACTAAATTACTATATAACTGCTATTCGATCTCTTTATTCAGTTTATTCTATACGTGCAATGATTTATTTATTCGTATGATTATTGGTTTAGAGATCATTTTTTTTTCAGTTGGTTTTTGAACTGTCCGAGTTTTTATTAGGCACCTTATTTAAGTATTTCTATCATACATATTTGCAGGGATGTAGTATTAGGATTATGGGTCACATTACCGTTATCTTCATTAAAAAAAAAAAATAATAAAAATAATACATCAATTACATGTATATGTTGAAAAATATGCATGTACCGATTCCATAAATCTAATATATAAATGATTATTTGATGACACTCAAATGTTTGAAAATCATCTAAGTCATTTCCGTTTAATTCTCTTTGGATCGTTAAAGGTTATGTCTGCCTTAGAATTAACATTTAGAATAATTCAATCGGTCGTGGTACCCGCTTCAAGTTAGGTTAAACTGAGAATTAAACAATGACCAGTAATTAATAATAAATTCATCCAATCATAAATGGCTTTTTATATTCTTTAACTTTTCCCCTTTTTGTTTCCTTTTTTCGGATTATTATTATGTTGTGAAAGCTATGTAGTTTTCTAAAAGTACTGTTACTATGGTTACTATACTGTTATATGGACGGTATCTTAAATCTAAATGTACTGTTCGGAGTTAAGTACTTGTGCTATGTGTGACAGGAATATCGTTTATTGCATTAATTGATCGATATATACTTGTACACCTATATTCGTCGGCCTGTAAAAGTAGTATCTTTACACTGACTGCCGAGACACTGTCAAACCTACACACAGATAGTTAAGTATGTGTAAGTTTGTATTTTGTAAATGAATCGTTAATCAATCGATTGAATTAAACATTCTTTGAATAGAGTTAGTTTAGTAAAAACTAGAATGTTAATTTTTACCTCCACGTTGGCGTTAGTGGTTTTGAATAAATATTGGACACATGTACATGTGGTTGTGGTATTGATTACAAAGTCTCTAAACTGTGAACTGTAAACAAAGTGTCCATCAGTAATTTTGTTAGTATAATATCGTGTAGTGTCGTTCGCTGCATTTATGCTTTGCCATTCGTAGTGATAATTAATAAAGTTCATAATAATGCCAAAAATAAATGGAAATATGTATGTTTTCGTATTCAATAAATAATAATAATTGCAATTATTAATTGAATATAATTTTGAGTGCATATTTTTTTTCGCACGTCTTCTAAAATTGTTTTTCGTGCGTGTCGTTCCAATTTTTTTACCTCCTACAACTTATAGAGAAGAAATCAGGTCTCTGCCTCGGCGATTATTGTTATGTATTTCGTTCTCGCGCGCGCGCTCCTACGACGACGTTCACGCCGCCGCCGCCGCCGCCTGCCCCGCCGGGTTGGCCGACGACAAAAGGAAGAATCCCTTTTTCGCGTATTGTTCTCGGCCAACCCGGCGCTCGACGCACGAACGTCGCGCTGGCCCGCGGCGGGCTAGGCGGCGGCGGGGTGCACAATGGGCCGTGACGAACGACTGTATTGGCTGCGGCGGGGGCGGCGGCGACAACAATGCACGACGGCCTCTCCTGCGCGCGCGCGCGGCTATTGTTGAACGTCGGCCGTGGCGCCCAAGCTCTCGAGGCGGACCGCCGAAAACGAGCTCGAGCGCGCGCGCGCCGCGTCCGCTCCCCTCCTATGGGTCATCGTGTGCGTTATAGACGGGGACTTTGGGTGTTTTTTCTCGATTTTTATCTTCCAAACTTGTTGTCGCGTCGCGAAATAATAATACAGTTATTACGCGCGATTCCTAATATTATCGTTTTCGCCACAGCGACGTTTTTTTCTCTTTTTTTCGTCCATATGAGTGGCACAGTCGATACCATTGCGTTTTCGCGAGATGAGCTTTCGAACACTACGATTTTGTTTTTTATCCGTGCACCAACGACAATTTTTTCACTGTCAAATATATTTAAAAAATAAAAAAGTAATTAAATATAATATTTCTTTTTAAATTAATGCTGATTAGATGTACAAATAAGTAGATAATCAAAAGCACTCAAATTTATTTTATATGTATTGCATTATTATGAGCAAGTAGGACAAATCTTTTTCTCGCAATAGTTTTGCTTGAGAACTTTGACACTTGAGGATAAAATTGGACCAATCATTACTTCTTAGAATGTCCCTCTCATTAATATTTTGGATTTTATGAACTCGTGTCACACTGTACTTTATTTTGTGGCGTGCTGCATTTTTTTTTTTTTTACCTGAGGCAAAATACAATTTTAAGTACTCATTCAACAAAATAATTATACCATCGAATTGTTTCCGTTTGATTAAAGCGACTGCTCCTTAAATGCGTTTCACGTTCTAACTTTAAATGTTCTACTCGCTCGAGCGTGTGTTTTATAGGCGTAAGAAGCAAATTAATAATTAAGTTGGTTTTGTTTTGTTTTTATGATTCCTCAACAGTAGGTATAATGTTTGAACTTATAGTGTTGAGTGAATAAAACTTCTTGCGATTTTATGGACAGTGCTTATTATATCATTGTACATTCTCTTATTTTTACTGCGGGCTATGTACCATGCAATATCACTGTGTAATATAACAACATTGATCATTACAAAAATCCATGTGATTATATTGCAATGACCAGTAAAACATAATTATTCACAGACATTTATTTTAATATTTTTTCTTTGAATGAAAGTTATCTTAATAAAAGTAATAATATGATATTGGTGAAAACACTTCAAACACTGGTTTTTTACACACATGGTTTGTTTTTACGCCCTTGTTGTTAAAATAGGTGTTGTATCATTAAGGTTATATGTATTTTTCTTACATAATAATCAATATTATTAACATGCCCTCGGGCAACAATTTATTTATTTGTTAATAATTACATTTATAAAGCTTTTAATATAATGGAGATATGCAATTAACAGACAGATAAAATTATAATTATATAGAAGATAATATCAATATTAAATTTACATGAATCTATTTGAATTGATTTATATATTATTAATAAACCAAACAAACTACCTATATTATACAATCAATAATTAAAAAAAACATAATTCTGAACTAATAATTTCTTTTTGGCTTAAGGATAAGTTGCATTATTTTTCAATGTAACAAATAGATGTAGGAGAGCAGTGTTAGGATGTATTCTATTGGCCTATAAAAACAAAAAGTTTTGACTAGAATAAAAAGAAATAAATATAATAACAATTTAAAATTAGATATTATGAAATAGCTATTTAATTTTAAACCATATAATTGATGAAGATTGATAAATTATTTGTTTAGAATGTAATCTTCGAAGCTGTTTTTGCTGATATGTTAAAGGTTTTAATTTGTTTTCATTATCACTTTTTCCGACTGTCACACCCAAAATTCCATTCTTGAGGTTGTAATGATCACTCTAAAAATTAATATTTGACATTAATATTAGAATACATTTTTACAGGTGGTATTAATAATAACCAATTGTTCATGGGAAGTTGAAGGTTGGTGCCAATTCGGAACATTGTCTGAAGTAATGATTTTTAATTTTAACAACATTCTGATTGAGACGACTAATTTTGAAACAAAGATCGTTGACAAATCTCCATCATTTGAATATTTAAGTACTGATTTCAAGCATAAAAACAGTAAAATTCAAGAATGGATTTCCTGAACAAACCAAGACACTGAGGTTTTCACAAAAATATTTAATTTCTCAGTCCAACAGTTGTGTTAAATTATAAAATATTTAATTTATAAATATTACTTACTTCAATCTGAGCTTGTCTAATATAAGCTGGATGATTCTTAAGTATTTTAATAGCAACTTTTTCATTGGTTCCTATTTTCTGACATTTTACAACCTGAAAATTAAGATTTAAAATTTTTGATGATAATTAAACTGTTGATTAAATTGTATTTACTTGACCAAAAGATCCACGACCCAAAAATTCAAGAACTTTGTACTCATGGGTCGAGTATAGTATATCGTTCTGGACTAACTGATTATCACCATCAGCACATGTTTGACCCGTTGTGGTAGTTGTTCTTGGAAGAGTATTTGCACTACAAATTGACTGCACACCGCCTACAAACGACTTTTGCTAAAATATTAAAAAAAAATTATTAAACATTTTACAAATATTATCGTAAATCAGTCTTAAAGTTAATAAACAGATTTTTATGCGTAGTTAATAAAATTGATTGTTTTATAGCTGTATATTATGGAATATTTAAGTACTGATTTCAAGCATAAAACAGTATAATTCAAGAATGGATTTCCTCAACAAACCAAGACACTGAGGTTTTCATTACTGATGGAGAAATAGCATTTTTAATACATATATATATCTTTTTTAGCTGCCCAAGTGTCTGGAGTCTACACTTAAGAATAAGTTAGCAAATAGTGATTACTGATTACTTACAATTTTTTTCAGACCAAGCTCTACTAACAACAAATCTTCTAAACCTTTTGGTTTCACTGTAAACTCTTCTTTTTGGTATATTGATTGAACCATGTTGAATAAATATTTTCCAAAATTTTTCAATAACAGATCGCAGATGAAGACGTTTTACAATGAGAACAATACATGAAATTCAACAAAGAATAGGATTAATATTATTATTATCAACAAAAGTTGACCAGACAACTTAATTAATATACACGGGTCTTATAGATTGCAAATGTACTTGTAGAAATTATGAATAAAAACTTTTCTGGCCAACCTTATCTTTTAGCATCCTTTAAGATAAATCAATTATTTTCAATATTTTTGTAATGTGTAGTTATAATAAATAAGGAATAAAATCAAATAACATACATTGCTTACTTCATTATTTACAAAAAAATTACTATCTAGTATTAAAGTAGAGTTTCTTATAGTTTAGGTCCTAAACTTTAGGTGTTAATAATTCATGATTTACACTTATCAATTTCCATTTTTAAATAATTCATTAGATACTCAATATTTATCAATGAACACCATGTAACTTTCAAAAGAATTAGCAAGAAAAAATTAGGAAATTTTCTAAATTCTTCTAAGAAACATTATTTTAAGCTGTATTACTAATCTGCGTGTCTCTCGCGGACACGATTTCACTAAACGTCACGCGTTTTGTTCGACGTTTCGTTTTCAACTCGGATTCTCGAACCGTGTCGCCGGATCCGTAATGTCGATCGTTTTTCGGTGCCGTTTGTTTTGCCGGAGCCTTTGCTTTTTTAACCATTAAAGACTAATATTAATTCAATTATTGAATCAATGATTAATATATTCCAATGGGTTTAAATAAAAGCAAAAGTATATCCCATTATCCCAATATATATAATTGTTTTCGCTGAGGTTTTAATAAAAAAGTTAATTTGATATTAATCAAATGTGGTAGAAATAAATTATAAAAAATAGCTTTTTTTCCTCCAATATTAATTAACAACCAAACAAAATATGTAGGTGAGTAATGTTTGTTAATACCGTTTAAAATTATATTAAATCAATAGTGAAAAATATATTAATCACTTGGTAGTGTACATTTTTCATACTTATAACTGTTGTTGTCCACGGCGTTGGTATGTATCTTAATTGTTTGATAGTTGATGCCCGTATAAAATTCTGATAATGTGCAGACGATGGATTTGTTTTAATGTTGGATGGTGCAATAGAAGTACCATGATGTTTTCAGTACTTAATTGGTTCATATAGCACCAACTTAACTATTGGTTTGTAATAGCGATGTACTTGATGAACTCTATTTATATTTATTATGGTGGTAGTTTTCAGGATTGCAAGTGGCGTTAAATAGTTGGTCCAGCTTGCGTTTTTTGTCATGCGCGACAATCGAGACACCTTCTTCATTAGCCACCAGACGGTCTGAACACAAACTTTGCAAAATAAAAAACCACATTAATATGTCAAAAACTTATTTTGTAAAGTCATAAATTTTTATAAATAAATTTTAACTTTGATTCTAATACTTTGTTTAATCATATTTTTAATCAAATTTTTATAATATACAATGAATACATATGCAAACAAATACTAGTTGAAAGAAGGTTTTGAGTTTTGAAACACATATTTTTAGTTATGATTTATGATACAGCCAGTGAAACATAAAAAATGAATGAGAAAATTGCTAAGGCCAGTAAAACCCGTTTTGATTTATTATCAAAACTTTAAAGTTGAAGTCAAAAAAGTATAAAATATACATAAACTCTTCATAACTTTTTTTTTTAACATAATACTCAATTAAATTGTATTTTCTTGGATCAAATTGAAAAATATTTTAAGCTAAATTAATACATAACAATACAATTTTAAATTGAATTAATATTTTTATTACTTTACCTCCACATTTGACTTTTCAACTACACCCATATAATTTTGATATGAATAATAATAGTTGTTGTAAAAAAAATATAAATCATTATTTATTCATTTATTATACCTATTTACATTAAATGGGAAAAAGTCAACATGTCTTTAAATTTATGTCATATAGTTATCAAGTATAAATACCTACCTGATGAACAATTTTTAAAAAATAAATATGGATTTATGTGATAGTAAAAGGTTTAAGTGTTTTGTTTAGTTATTACATAAAACGATAAACTATATATTAAATATTAATACTATCTAATGAAATATAACAAATGATTTAAACACTAATATCATACGAGTTCATTTTGATTTCAACGACACACACACAATAATAACTAATAAATATCAATACTTATAATAAAAAGAAGTTATTATGTTTTTTCAAGTGACTATAACTTTTCATCTTGATTTTTAAAATTATTTTATACATCAATACTAACATGGTACATTAACAGGTACGTTACAAATTTATAATGTTAAACATTTAGTATTAATAATGTATTAAAAAAAAAAAAAAATTTCTTTTAACTTATATCTAATGGGAAGGCAGTATTAAACTTTTTATGGTATCAACTAATATATTTTTGTCTGATTAAAATATTAAAAATAAACACAATACTGCAAAATACATTAAGTAATTTTTAAGGTATTAGGATAGGCTACCAAAATTATATGAACAATTTAACAATAATATTATATTATGTACCTTATATCTAGAGACATTACACTTGAATCTTTTAACTATAGATATCAAGTAGATGGAAATGTCAATGTCGTTATTATAAAACAATTAGGTACACAAGATATATAATATGTATATCTATATCACTTATCAAATTAATATTCATGGTCCAATGGTGCAGACAATTTATGCTAAATAAAAAAAATACATACCCCTGTTGTAACTCCTACTCAGTAAAGCAAAGTGGTTGATATTAGTGATGTGTTTTTGTAGGACTTAAATAGCATATACAGCAGTCGGTTGCATGCAAGCTGATAATTGATGTGTAATATGGGTTGAGTAGGTAAAGGTCTTGCGCTGGCGTGATGAGCAGGTGGTGGAATGGGACTGAAAACATTAACTAATATAAAACTATTATTCACTTAAGTTAGTAATGTAAAGTGCGATTTTTTTTAAAATATCGAAATATCTGTTTACATGAGTGTTTACTTTTGATACTTCTAATATTGTTCAAGTTTAAATTTTAGTAATTAAAGTTAAATCTGGCTCGATAAAAAAGCTTTAAGATCAATGCCTATCTTTCATGGCAACCCGATTGACAAATAGATGATAGACATAAAAATAAATATTTTATTTTAATTAATGAAAACTTATATAAAATAAGAATGAGAAAAACTAGATTTTATGGAAATTCTTATTTGAATCATTTACAGGTTTAGTATCAAAAATTACCCTGTAGTAAAAGCAGTAGCAGGAACTTCTGGTGATGGCAAGTATGCAGCAGCAGTTAACAAATATATAAGAAAATAATACAAGTATTTTTATTAATATTTAAAGAATACACAGTGTTGGTCACGTGGAGTGACATAATGGTAAGGAATTCCTTGCAATTCGTTCCACTACAATAGTATTCAATAGCTTGCGGTGCTGCTTCTGGTTTGTTTAATCCGGTAGTTGAAAATACTACAATCTTGGTTTTGATACAATTCTTTTAAGGTCAGACTGGGACACCACGTATTGCCACCACGAGAAGAACTATAAAAATTATTGTATTATAAATAAGTATGAACAGTGGAATTCAATACAAATTTGATTAAACAACGGATGTAGTAATTCATGACCAAAAATGGGGTTCATGTATTACTTTACTAGGCAATTGTGGCATACAAATAGGATGCTGATAATAATAGTCCTTGCTTATAATATAGAGTTGGCCATAAACACAGCCAACAAGAGAAATGAAGAAAAAATTGAAAAATATATGGACCAAAAAAAAGCTTAACCTAATCGAATGAGAATAGTTTCATACCTGTTGTTTTATAATACTAGTTGAATGCTGTAGTTAAATTTTTTAAATTACATATATTATTCAAATTTTCTATTAAATTGCATCTGTAGATGATATAATTCAGCAATAATTATAATTAAACTTAAAATTGTAATAAAAAACTTAGATAAGAGAAGTTATTAGGAAGTTTAATCATTTATATGTGTAGGAGTACAATATGAATCATATTTTATGGATAGATTGAGATAAAATTGAATCAAATAATTTATGTGAATATCAATAATGTTAGAGATAGGCCTTTACAGAAAGGTGTGAGAAAATGCCTGTAAAAAGTATACTTTAAATCAAATGGAAAATTTAAAATATTAACTCGAAATATTTCCTACATGATGATTGTTATTTTTTCATCGATGAATGGTCAATAGAGGTAAGTAATTAGAAGAATGAAAGTACAAATAAAAATAAAAATGTATGTTCATCTTGATTGGATAAACTACAGAGATTATGATTTTAAATTTTTTAAAAATGAATTAACTAAATAAATTAAAAATGGAAGTTGTATCTATGATTTATTTCTCAAACAGACTTATAAAAAATACATAATATGAATGTGAAATAGTTTACCTGATTGTTGAGAACAAGTGTATACATAATGCTCATGTTGCTGGTACTAACACAGCTTGATCAGAACTTGAAAGCTCGTAGACAAACCTCCCTTTAACATCGCCCAAAATCTATCAAATTATGATGTATTCTATTGGTCTGTAAAAACAAAAAGTTTTGACCAGAATAAGAATAAATAAATATTATTATAAATTAAAATTGAATAGTATGAAATAACTATTTAATTTTGAATCATATAATTGATGAAGATTGATAAATTATTTGTTTAGAATGTAATCTTCGAAGCTGTTTTTGCTGATATGTTAAAGGTTTGTCTTCATTATCACTTTTTCGGACTGTCACACCCAAAATTCCATTCTTGAGGTTGTAATGATCACTCTAAAAATTAATATTTGACATTAATATTAGAATACATTTTTATTGGTGGAATTAATAATAACCAATTGTTCATGGGAAGTTGAAGGTTGGTGCCAATTCGGAACATTGTCTGAAGTAAGATTTTTAATTTTAACAAGATTGTGATTGAGATGACTAATTTTGACTTTTAAACAATTAATTAAATAAACAAATTAAAAATTAAGTTTTATATATGATTTCTTTCTCTTACATACTTTCAAAAAATACATATTAAGAATGTGAAATTGTTTGCCTGATTGTTTACAGTAAGTGTTACATAAGGATTAGTTACCAAATGTGCCAATGTGACAAATTGATGTAGCAGTGCAGCATTAGGATGTATTCTGTTGGCCTATAAAAACAATAAGTTTTGAATGGAATAAAAAGAAATACATTTAATTACAGTTGCAAATTAAATAGTAATTAAAGCTTAATTACCGGATCCATAGACAACATTTGTTTAAGAAGGTCAATAAATTCTCGCCTATCAGCATTTTCTGCTAAAAGTTCTCTACTTTCTGAATGTGTAGGCAGATTTACTTGACCAATATCATCCAAAGAGTTGAATATGTAATATCTCGCTTCTATAGATTTAATCCCAGTTTCAGCTTCATTCTCTTCTATTGTCTATAGATAAAATAAGTTTTATAAAATAAAAACAAATAAAATTATATGATGTTTAAATACTAAACCTTGAGTCTCCAAGCATTTTGAAATGTATATGATACATCACTGAAGAAGAACTTAGAAGTCTTTGATGCATTTGTTAACATGTCCAAATTGGGTAAATTTTGTGTTTGACATATATAACGTAATTGGTCATATTCTGATGAACCTGGATATAAAGGGCAACCCAAAAATAATTCTGCCACCACACATCCCAAACTCCACATGTCAATTGCTTCACAAAATGGTAGACCTTAATGGTTAAATAACAAATCATAAAAAGAAATTTTATTAAACTATTGTTTTATCAACATTTTTACCAAGTATGATTTCAGGTGATCTATAGTATCTGCTCTGCACATACGAGTTACAGACAGCTTTGCTTTTATGAAATGCACTACCAAAGTCGATAACTTTAATTCTGCAAGGCTGACAGATGGGATCAACAAACATTATATTTTCTGGTTTCAAATCTGTATGAATAAGACCTAAATCCTGTAAGGAAAATCATAATTTTAAATTTGATACAATATTGAAAGTAAAAGATGTGGATTTAAATTACTTAAAATTAAGATGTTGAACATGATTTTTCATTTACTTATAGATATGAATTAAGTTAAAAATTAAAATTACCTTCAATTTTAACAAAGCTGTCAAAACTTGTTGTAATATTGGTCTAATAAATTTCAGTGGCATTGGACTAAATCCGTTTTGTTTCTGGAAATCATATAAACTTTGCTCCAACATTTCAAACACCAAACAAATATGATTCTTGTGTTGAAAATACTCATAGGCACGAACAAAATTATATTCATCTCCATTTACTGAACTCAATCGAGATAGATTGCTCACCTTAAAAGTTATTATTTAAAAATTAGTAATTTAAATAACAGATAAAGGAAATGTATTAGTTTCATTATTGTAAATATTGTATTTATATATCAATTATATGGTGTAATAAAATTTGGAAACAAGACGGCTGCTTAAACTGAATAAAAAAAAGAAACTTACTATTATAATTGCTATACAAGAATGTATTGAGGTAGAAATGGCAAAATAAAAAAAGAGTATTATTTTAATGGCCATTTTTACACTTTTAAAAATAATTTCTCGCCAAGTAAATAAATTATTTAAACAAAATAAGTGTGGACGGAGTTAGACGAAGTGTCTTTGATGTGATATTTCAATTATATGAGCTTATATGAGCATACATATCAATTATATGACACTTTTATAAAATTTAAAAAAATAAATACATAAAAAATAGGTACCTTTATTATGTAATCAAGTTCACAAAAATATTTAATTTCTCAGCCTAACAGTTGGGTTAAATTATAAAATATTTAATTTATAAATATTACTTACTTCAATTTGAGCTTGTCTAATATAAGCTGGATGATTCTTAAGTATTTTAATAGCAACTTTTTCATTGGTTCCTATTTTCTGACATTTTACAACCTGAAAATTAAGATTTAAAATTTTTGATGATAATTAAACTGTTGACTAAATTGTATTTACTTGACCAAAAGATCCACGACCCAAAAATTCAAGAACTTTGTACTCATGGGTCGAGTATAGTACATCGTTCTTGACTAACTGATAATCTCCATCAGCACATGTTTGACCTGTTATGGTGGTAGTGGTAGTTGGTTTTGTAGGAGTATTTGCACAACAAATTGTCTGCACACCGCCTACAAACGACTTTTGCTAAAATATTAAAAAAAAATTATTAAACATTTTACAATTATTATCGTAAATCAGTCATAAAAGTTAATAAACAGATTTTTATGCGTAGTTAATAAAATAGATTATTTTATAGCTGTATATTATTGAATATTTAAGTACTGATTTCAAGCATAAAACAGTAAAATTCGAGAATGGATTTCCTAAACAAACCAAGACACTGAGGTTACTACTGATGGAGAAATAGCATTTTTAATATATCTTTTTTAGCTGCCCAAGTATCTACACTTAAGAATAAATTAGCAAATAGTGATTACTTACAATTTTTTTCAAACCAAGCTCTACTAACAACAAATCATCTAAACCTTTTGGTTTCACAGTAAACTCTTCTTTTTGGTATATTGATTGAACCACGTTGAATAAATATTTTCCAACATTTTTCAAAATATTCATCTTTAAATAGATTGAAATATAAATGTAAATTCATATAATAAAGACTTTTCATATATTCACTTTACAATGAGAATAACAAATGCATTTCAATAAAGAATTGAATTAATAACATTAATATTATCAACAACCGTTGACAAGACAACTGATACACTGGGTTTAAATTCAACCAATACAATAACAAATTATTTCATTCCTCAAGCAGAAAATTCATTATAATTTCAAATATAATTTAATTACATCATGAACTATAAATCTGATTATTAACTATATAATATCATTACTATTTTAAAGTATAGAAATTTAAACAATTTTTGTGCTGGTAAAATGTACCAAATAACATATAACAGAAATGTAATTAAAAATGAAAAAAATTCATTATCAATTTCATATTGATGAAGCTTTTGAATATATTGTTTTATAATGTAATAACTATTTACCTGTGTTTCTATTGTTGATAATGCTTCCTCAATATTTTGATTTACCAGGGAAATGTATTCAACATCTTTGTCACTGTCGTTTGGGCCGATAGTGGAATAAATAAAAATAATTTGCATGCTAATGAGCTGGGCGACGGCGCACATAGGCCAATTAACTATATTACGTAGTAATAACAAATTAAGAAAAATTTTTATTTAATTAAAACTGAAAATGTATACAAAATGTATTTACCTCTGTTTCCACAAATTTCTAATATTTATCTTCACTTGATATATTCCCATATAGACAAGTATCTAAAATACTAGTAATGGAGCATGAGTCAGAATCACTCAGATTTAAATATTAATCCTAAAAAAGGATTACAATATTAGTATTTTTAATTTTAATTGCTTAGTTTTCAATTATTAATTTAATAATAATAATATTTAGTAGGCATATTTGAAACATTATTTTACACTATACATAGAACAATTATATATTAGAACAAATTATAAAATTTGTATAATAATTAATATTTGGTTATTAAGTTGATGGACAGTCGGCTAATGTTACAGCAGTAAAAGTAATATTAAAATTTAACGTCAAGGGTCACTTTTAAATATAACTGCTATAACAATAATAAAAAAATACAATGGTATGCGCATGTGGAAAAATACTTTTTTGTACTGTCCATCAACAAAAACAATATTAATATGTATAACAGACAGTTTCACAGAATTCTCAGTGTAAATTTTTATAGTTAATTAGGTAGGTACTTACTTTTGATGACTGATCCATCATTGTTAATTGAAATAATAATATTATTATTATATCGGCTTTGTATTGTGATTTAAAATTTTTGACAGTTGTTTTTGACATTTTTGACAATTTTAACACAGTAAATCTCTTTATCATTATGTTTATCATATTGTGACAAACAATAAAATATAATATATCATTATTCATTATCATTCCATTAATTATGCATCAATACAAGGTGGTATTTCGGTTTATTTTTAAATTATAAACATTTTTTCAATGGTGGTAACTCGAGATAGGACTTTATTCGTCGGAAATCGTCATCTTGGGAAATTATAAAATATTATTTTATAACGTCTTTGGGATAGCTAGAGTTACGATTATTTTCGTGGTTGATAAAGAAAAATGTTCCCATCCATTTATAGTTTATACATAATATTTATATTTTATTTTTGTCCCACTTGATTGTTGTATTATTTCTGAAATGTGTATTGTTTTTATCGTGTTTATCATGAGCATCTAAATGGTTTCACCGTTTATCGGAAACATTATTTTAATTTTAATTTTCGGGAATTCGTGACAAAGGAACAGCACAACCAAATTAATTCCTAAATAACTCAAAAGATTCGTATACATAATTAAATTTCGCATTCATTACGGGTGCTATTGTGAAGTGTTTCCGAGCCGAATTACGGAATTATAAATTATATTTCGACAAAACATTATTTTTATATTCTTTTTTATTAACCCAATAAAGTTGTTCAATTATTAAATCTCGTCGTAAGAGTTGCTTTCACAAATGTATTTATTCGGGGATGTTCGTTTTGTATACTTTTTTTTTCACCAGTTCCCAGTAACAGTTAGTAGACAATAACAGACGTCCTGTTGAGTTTTTCGTCGGATCTTTCGTTGGCACAACGTAGACGACAGATCTACAACTCCAAGAGTGCAGTACTACCTGCCTATCGTATGTACAGTATACTGGTTATTCACGATGTTATTGCACATAATACGTCCAATTACAAAATAATTTTATTGGAACGAACCGGAGGGCAATAGTGTATTGGTAATGTTGGTATGTATATTTGTGTAAACACACACACACAAATATATATACCTACAACACACATATTATATAATATGTATATTATATACGCGTGCACTCGACGTAATAATATCAGAAAGCCAACAATCGCCACACACGGGGAAGCCTATATAGTATATACACAATGACGGACACAGCGGTGGGCTCGAGTCTTTCTCTACCTCCCTTCCTATATTTCTCTCTCTCTCTCTTTGTACTCATCGTTATAATATACATGCACAAACCATCTCCTTTCTACTCGCCGCGTACACCACGTGCAAAGGGCACGGCACAAGACGATATAGTTAGTTGGGAGACGTTTCTTCGTATTTGTCTTTTGGCGGCGGCTATCTTCATCAACAAGCCTATTGTCCGAGACGACGCGTACGGGTCACAAAAGTCACCGCGGCTCCAGAAAAGGGATCTCGACGGTAATGTTTGTCGCGGGGCCGCGAGCAATTGCCATTCCATTGTCTATCGTCCCTATGCCATATTCGTAATAATATAATAGTACATTGGATCTCTATACTTGTACGTCAAAATACTAAACGCACGCTGGTGCGAAAATTAGTTAGTGAAATGCAGTAGCGGTTCTACACCCTCATAATTCTCCTTCATATTGTTTAAAAACCACCCTTTTCTCTTTTAAAATCAAAAGCAGCAAAGGACTTTTTTACTATTTTTCATAGTTAACACTGTAACTGTAACTATAGCAAGGATTTTGCATTACTATTATATATTTTAATTTATAGAGAACTGAAATCCATAAACCTTTAAAAAATATTTCTGGCAACAAACTTCAAATTTACATGATGTAAAATTATAATAATAACTAAATAAGATTATATAATAATAATAAATAAATAAGATTCAGAATTAAATGTTTCAAATGATGGATTACCCCTGATACCTAAACCTCAGATTCAAATTGATAATTTATTTGATAAACATGATTCTACTTCAGGTAAATTAAAATTAAACACTTTTCTATGTTGTTGATATATTATCATTTAGTAAATATATATTAAATACAACTGGTTAATATATACACAATTAACAATGTAAAATAAATACAAAATAAAACAATAATTATTGAATCGAAACTGTGTATTACAGTAGGTATATTACAAACCAAAATTTCAATATTACAGGCCAATAGATTGTTTTTAATTAAATTAAATACTTAATATATTAAATTATTATTATTTTTTTATAAATTTATGAGTTTCTATTTACTTATGACAATTTTTTTGTTTTTTTTTTCTATATAAAATAATATTAATTTATAGTAGATAATATGTTTATATTACCTACCTAGTACCTACCATCAATTTTTATTAAAGTGCAATGTGCAAGTCTGGATTAAATAAATATAGGCTGGGTTACAAAGCATTATTAATAAACTGTAAAAAGTAAAATATAATTAGTAATTACTAATTACAAAATATATATTTGTTACATTGAATAGTAAATTAATAGGTATCTATTTTAAAATAAAAGTACTTATTATATTGGTGATTAATTATTTTTTACTTCTTATTATTAAATTTTAATATGCATAATAAGTATCCAATAGACAGAATATACATTTCGAAGTAGATATTAAGAGCAAACACATTATTAAAAGATGTATTATATCATATGGACACCTTATAGGCCAGATATTGTTTTTCACCTGCAGGGTACTAGATTTTCTACTCAATAATTTATGAATAAACACTATTCCAAGTTGAATTACATTATTATATGTATATTATTGTAAAATGCATAAATTATAGAGCCTTTCCTTCAAAATGACACTGGGGCCCAATATAGCCTAATTGTACTAGTGAGTATACGCGCGTATTATACTTAAAAAAGTAAATAAAACCGTTACTATTGTTTTCATCTACGGTTACACGGATAATACAATATGGTAAATATCATGATAATAATGTTGCAATAATAGGTAAAAGAATAGTAATTATTCAACGTATTATATTAATAATTTCAATAATCATGTACTTAAATACTAATAATAATATGTTGCCTCGTTGGCACAACCGAAACATAAATAAGTTGGCTGTTTGAATAAATATAAATGAATCATATTATTATTTTAATAATAAACCTTACCTCGAATGTAGGTTTGTTTGTGGCGGCGTCGCAATACAAAAATGAACGAATGTGATGTACCCATTGTGGCTGGCCCGCTTTAAGCGATCGCGAATTCTTTACACGCACAAATCGAAACGAAACGAAAAAAAAAGTGTTATACTTTTACCATCCGAGCCGTGGCCGTGACTCGCGAAACACCAAAAACAAAATGGCGGACGGTAAAATTCACAAACCGTTTTGGCGAACGGCGCGCCGCGAACGCGACCGATCGCGTTTTCTCGACAAGAAATGTTATATTTTATTTACACAGTTAAGTACGCACAGATTAAAACACGTTGGAAAATGTCACGCGAAACGTTATCGACGAACAATAGTGTTATATTTTTACCATCCGAGCCGTGGTCGTGAAATACGAAAAGAAAAAAACCATAAATCGCCGAGCCGGGCGACGGCGAATACGATACGAAACGACGACGTCAAAAAACGCACACTCGAAGCCTTTACCGGCTTGAATAAGACGTCGTCCGAGCCTCGACGGAATCGTTGGAAATCCGGAGGCGACGGCCATTACACTCGCGTAATGGATCGCGCGCACCGGACGCGACGGCGGCGATACGATTGGAAAAATACGGTGAACACCGAATGTCGATGGTACGGTAGTATTTTAGCGACGAAATAATTTGGTTGCGCCAACGCGACCGCCGTGAGACGTGCGATTATTCGTCGATAAATACTATTACCATCGCCGCGAAAGGAATTGTAGAAAACGTGAGACGAGATTATGGCGGTCGGCATAAAATTCTCGAAACACGGACACGTTCGGGGAGAGCCTACAGACAATAGCGCGAACCGACGAAGACTGAAACGGAAGCGAAAACCACTCGCCCCGCGTCGGCCGAAACGGTTAAAAAAACGAACAGCCAATCATAATCATTTACGAATTCATGGAAGTAATTTTTTTTTTTAACGGCCGTTTTTTTAAACGACCTCCGCCGGACGGACGACTGCGACCGCTGTGCTGTCCGCAGCGCGCGACCACAACGGTAAGGAAATCCCCGCGTCGTCGGCCGAAACGGTTGAAACGAACAGCCAATGACAATTATTCACGAATTCATGGAAAGTGATTCTTTTTTGTAACGGTCTTTTTACGAAAATCTGTCGCGACAGTCCGCGACCGTGGTATCCGGAGTTCCTGTCCGCGGCGCGCGACGTGATGACGTATTACCATCGACGTAGACACGGTATACGGGGGGGTTTACGGCTACTAAAATTATGTTTGTACAAACTGCCGACAGGTGGCGTTGCATGAATGAAAAAATAATTTTTTCTGTAATTACACTTTTAGTTACAATTTTCGTTATTATCTCAGTACTCTCGCCGTATATTATTACTACAATAATTATGATCAAACGACCGACTTGCCCAACTCGTCGTCGTTATCGGCGTTTTATCCCGAAATAGGTTTTCAAATAAAACAAGCTTACCCCGAAATCATTAATTGAACACCACTTGCCAGGTGGATTTGATTTTATCGTTATTTGTAAACAGCCTTCAATAAATATAAACTCACTGCAGTATATTATACATGATATTGTTTGTTATAAAATATACAATATGAATTATATCATAATAATAAATCAATGAACTTATAATATTAATAAACTTGTAATATATTAATTAAAAATGTTCATTAAATAATACATTTCTGTTTAATAGTCTAAATAACCAAATTGCAATTGCCAACAATCAATTTAATTTTGTACTCACACTTATTCCCAGACTTATAGAATAGAATATAGTTTATTCTATAATCAATGGTATTAGTGTATTACTTGTATTACCTTTTTTATTTATTTTATAGATGTTTCTAAAGATTCAGAATTAAATGTCTCAAATGATGAAATGATGCAGTCATCTATGTCTCAAATTTATAAAGAACAAAACATGCATGATTCTACTTCAAATAAGCTTATTAATAAATGCCCAACATTTTTCTAGAAATTATGTCAATTTATAATATTGTAATTGTACAGCTAAATGTTGTTATGTTGTGTTAATACCTACTTATTTATTATATTGATGTACAATATCTCAAGATTCAAAATTAAATGTTTCAAATGATGGATTACTCCTGTTACCTAAATCTGGATTAAAATTGATAATTAATTGGATAAACATGATTCTAATTTATGTCAATTAAAATTAAACATTTTTCTATTTTGTTGATATATTATAATCATATAGTAAAATATAAATTAAATACAACTGGCTAATATATACACAATTAACAATTATTGTATAAAATAAATACATAATAAAACAATAATAATTATTGAAATCGAAACTGTGTATTACAGTATATCACAAACTAAAACTTATACTCCAGGTCAAGTTTTTATTTAATTACATATATATTTTTCATACATTGTTAATTTTGAATGCACTAGATTGTTTTTAATTAAATTAAATACTTAATATATTAAATTATATTAATTTATAGTAGATAATATGTTTATATTACCTACCTACCATTAATTTTTACTAAAGTGCAATGTGCAAGTCTGGATAAAATAAATATAGGCTGAGTTATATAATATTATTAATAAACATTGACTATGAAAAGTATAATGTAATTACTAATTATATATTTATCTTTGGTTACATTGAATAGTAAACTAATAGGTATCTATTTTAAAATAAAAGTACTTATTATATTAGTGGTTAATTATTTTTTACTTCTTATTATTAGGTTTTAATATGCATAATAACTCAAATGAGTATCCAAGAGACAGAATATACATTTCGAAGAAGATATTAAGAGCAATCAATCATATTATTAAAAGATGTATTTTATCATATGGACACCTTATAGGCCAGATATTGTTTTTCATCTGAAAAGAACTAGATTTGCTACTCAATAGTTTGCGAACCGACGACGTGCCGCGCGTTGCAGTGTAAATGTTCCGCCGCCGTGGCCGTTTGGTCACGTGATCGCGCACTGCGGACAGCACGTCCAGCACGAATACAACGGTCGCGGTCGTCCGTCCGGAGGTCGTTTAAAACAACGACCGTTAAAAAATAAATTACTTTCCATGAATTCATGAATAATTATGATTGGCTGTTCGTTTTTTTAACCGTTTCGGCCGACGCGGGGCGAGTGGTTTTCCCTTCCTTTTCAGTGTTCGTCGGTTCGCGCTATTGTCTGTAGGCTCTCCGAACGTGTCCGTGTTTCGAGAATTTTATGCCGACCGCCATAATCTCGTCTCACGTTTTCTACAATTCCTTTCGCGGCGATGGTAATAGTATTTATCGACGAATAATCGCACGTCTCACGGCGGTCGCGTGGGCGCAACCAAATTATTTCGTCGCTAAAATACTACCGTACCATCGACATTCGGTGTTGACCGTATTTTTCCAATCGTATCGCCGCCGTCGCGTCCGGTGCGCGCGATCCATTACGCGAGTGTAATGGCCGTCGCCTCCGGATTTTCAACGTGTCCGTCGAGGCTCGGACGACGTCTTATTCAAGCCGGTAAAGGCTTCGAGTGTGCGTTTTTTGACGTCGTCGTTTCGTATCGTATCGCCGCCGCCGCCGCTGCGTCCGGTGCGCGCGATCCATTACGCGAGTGTAATGGCCGTCGCCTTCGGATTTCCAACGATTCCGTCGAGGCTCGGACGACGTCTTATTCAAGCCGGTAAAGGCTTCGAGTGTGCGTTTTTTGACGTCGTCGTTTCGTATCGTATTGCCGCCGCCGCGCCGCCGCGTCCGGTGCGCGCGATCCATTACGCGAGTGTAATGGCCGTCGCCTTCGGATTTCCAACGATTCCGTCGAGGCTCGGACGACGTCTTATTCAAGCCGGTAAAGGCTTCGAGTGTGCGTTTTTTGACGTCGTCGTTTCGTATCGTATCGCCGCCGCCGCCGCCGCCGCGTCCGGTGCGCGCGATCCATTACGCGAGTGTAATGGCCGTCGCCTTCGGATTTCCAACGATTCCGTCGAGGCTCGGACGACGTCTTATTCAAGCCGGTAAAGGCTTCGAGTGTGCGTTTTTTGACGTCGTCATCGTTTCGTTTTGTATTCGCCGTGATCGTACCGAATAATCGTTCCGTGATGTGTTTTTATTCGAGTGTACCAGCACGAAATACGTTGTGAATTGTTTCGGACCCGCCGAATGAAAACGGTCGTCAATGGATTCGACGACGGCCCGAGGTTAGTGATAATGTGTTATAATATTATATCGATGTGATAAATAAGTACGATTGTACGACCCACCGACGCGTTATGCAAAACTTTATTATTATTATTATTATATATTATTATTAAACCGCTGTTATACAACGCGCGATGGAACTGAAAAAATGCGCGTTGTCGTCAATAGGATTTTCGGAAATGAGTTTCATTTCGGCGCCGAGTAATATTTTAATAACGAGAACGGATAAAATGCATTAGGCGCGTCGCGCAAGTCATATGTTTATTTATCCGATCGTCTCCTATCGCACGCGCTGAATTTACGCTGTTCGTCCAGTGGCTCGACTGGGCTAAACTGGGCCCTAGTGTCGTTTTGAAGGGAGAGCCCTATAGTTTATGTTCTTTTAAAATAATATACATATACTATTATACAATAGTGTTCATTCAAAAACTATATTGAGTGGCAAATCTAGTCGCTTTTCAGGTGAAAAACAATAATATCTGGTCTATAAGGTGTCCATATGATAAAATACATCTTTTAATAAATGTAGATTGCTCTTAATATTTCCTTCGAAATGTATTCTGTCGGTTAGATAATTATTATGCATATTAAAACCTAATAATATGAAGGAAAAATAATTAATCACCAATATAATAGGTACTTATATATTAAAATAGATATCTATTAATTTACTATTCGATATAACCAAATATATAATTAGTAATTACTAATTACATTATACTTTTTACAGTTTATTAATAATGCTATCTAACCCAGTCTATATTTATTTAATCCAGACTTGCACTTTGCACTTTAGTAAAAATTGATGGTTAGTAGGTAATATAAACATATAATCTACTATAAATTAGTATTATTTTATATAGTAAAAAATAAAAAACAAAACAATTGTCATAGGTAAATAGAAATTCATAAATGAATAAAAATATAATAATATTATATATTAGGTATTTGAATTAATTAAAAACAATTTAGTGTAATCAAAATCAACAATGTATGAAAAACATATAGGTAATAAAATAAAAAATTGGCCTGTAATATTGAAGTTTTGGTTTGTAATACACAGTTTTGAATACAAAAATTATTGTTTTATTATGTATTTATTTTACATTATTAATTGTGTATATATAAGTCAGTTTTATTTAATATATATTTTATTAAATTAGTATACATCAACAACATAGAAAAATGTAATTTATTTTAATTAATATACCTAAAGTAGAATCATGTATATCCAATAAATTATCAATTTGAATTTCAGATTAAAAATATAAAATAAATAAACAAAGTAATTTTATTAATGTTTAATGGTTAATTTTCATAAATAATAACAAAATATTATTAAATATTATATTAAATTATTTTAATACAAACTATTAAATATATTTAAACAATAATAAAATAAAAATAAAGGACTTGCCTTGAGTATTATTTTATTATTGTTTAAATATATTTAATAGTTTGTATTAAAATAATTTAATATATTTAATAATATTTTGTTATTGAATCTCAGGTTTAGGTATCCAGGAGTAATCTATTATTTGTAATATTTAATTCTGAATCTTGAAATAGGGTACATCAATATAATAAATAAGTAGGTATTACAATTACATTATTAAAAATTGACATCAGTTTTAGGAAAATGTTAGGCATTTATTTATTAATTTATTTAGCTTACCTGCAGTAGAGTCATGAATATTTTGTTCATTATCAATTTGAGACATAGATGACTGAATCATTTCATCATTTGAGACATTTAATTTTGAATCTTTAGAAACATCAATAAAATAAATAAATAGGCATTAATACAAGTAATACAACATCACAAAATTTAGCCACACCATTATTACATAATTATAAATTATCATTATTTTTAGAAAATGTAATGAATTTCAAATAGTTTACCTGGAGTAGAATCATAAATATTTTGTTTATTTTGTTTAGGTATAAAATGTTCAACTACCTGTGTGAACATTTTTATATTCATTTTTAATGAATTTTATTTTTACAGGAACTAATATACATATTATAAATTATTAAATTTATTAGGGCCAGGATTTTTATGCATTTGCATGTTTTTTTTAAGCAGACTAGACAGAGTCTAAGAATCTAGATAAGCTTCAAGTTTGAGTTATAATAAATAGATCCTAAATACTAAGTTTAATTTTGCATATTTTGTCATTTTTTAATATGTACTGCATATTTCTGTATTCCAAAATTTGTTATTGCATTTAAATGGGTTCTAAAAGCATATTATTAATATTTTGGTTATATTTATAGTTAATAGTATCTATAGTTTATTTATGGTTCATGGCCTCATGGGTATCCTATGTATTTTATACCTATAATATGTTAATTTCATTACTCCATATTCCTTGATAATTTTGTTTTATTATGTGACAATAGTTGGTTTATTTTAATTTATGACAAACTTTATGACCTATGTCATGATATATTTTTATTAAATTAATAAATAACAAAAACATTAGTATTTCTATACATGTATTTTTTTGTATGGACATCTGCAATATGTTATTGTTGATTGGACCGGGGCCCCTTAAAGCCAGTTAATATTGGGGGCCCCAGTGTTTGACACTCCCAACTCTCCCGGTAGTTGCGCCACTGTCTTCTATACATTAAAACATTTATATCCGACGGTTTTTAGAAGTAAATCGTATACACTTGAATACACTAAAATATCATATTATTATAAGCAGACGTTATCAAAACGTCATATGACCAAAAACCACGATTCTGCAGCGTCATCTATTAGGGAATCATTAACCTAGATTATATCTACAATCGCGGTCATGGCGATACGATTTCTTTGTTCTCAGTGTCTGAATTAATAACATGCTGAAAGTCATGGAAAAGAAAAATATATATAAACGCATTGCATTCTAGACCGCGTTTTCGTACTCGGTTCATACTTACCTCGGTAACGGGCCGATACTCGACGAAACGTAGGTTACCTGTGTATCGAACGGACATTATCAGCTGATAAACCACGGTCAATGACCGCGATTATTTTTCTTCGGCGGCCGTTCAGTCTCTCGCCATTCTCGCCGTCGTCGTGTTATCTGCGAATTCGTCGTCGTTAGTTAATCGTTTAAACGGTCGTCGTCGGTGCGCGAACGTTTTTTTTTTTCCGATCGATTGTCGCCGATCGCCACCGCGGCCGAGGTGACGGGGATAAAATCGTGCGCGAGTGGAGTGCTCGAAATTTCGAAAACGGCGGCGTAGATCAAACGTAAAATTGGGCCGAGAAAGAAAAGATGGCGGACGTACCGTGAGTACCTTAAACATCTGATTATCGCGTACATCTCCCGTATCGTCCGGGCCGTAATTATAGTTTGACATTGAATGAAAATCTCACCAAGTCGGGACGATTGTTAACGTTCTGTGTAATTATATTTAATTATATAGCATAGATTTATTATTGCCTAAAGCGCACGTTACCGTTTATACCCCTATTACCCGTTTTTAACCCCCTTGCATTTTAAAAATCCTTTCTTATTGCACGCCTAGAGCGTTAGAAAAATCACTGTTCCAAATGTCAAGTTCGTACGTTCAGTCGCCACTGAATAGATCTATTCTATAATCAATGGTCGTAGGAGACAATGCGACAATGTCTACCCACTTTGAATAGTTATTTCATAATACATGTTGTATATATATTTCAATATTTTTCAAAAAAATGTTTTTTAAACCAAAATTCTTTATTTGGATTTGAATCCTTAAATTACTATTTACCTGTTTGTTGTAAGTTGTATTGGTATTCTTAAAATAGATTAGTTGCGGGTCGGGCGCTCACGCGCTCGCGCGAGCTAGGAGCCGTCCGTGACGGGCAATTCCAGTAAACTCCCAAGTACAGTATAAAAATAATTATGAGAAGTAGAAACGTTTGTCTCATTTTGCTGAATGCGGTGTGCAGGGGGAATCGAAAAGCTAGTGGGGGTTATCGTTGCGCTATGTGACATATCACATATATCGTTCATATTTTTGTTTTATTTTATCGTAAAGGTTAATCGACAGTAATCGACGTCGCCGCGGCCTTTTCGTTTCGACCGTTAATCGTCCGCCGCTATCGTTTTTACATTTTACGTATTATTACACTAATTTAAAAATAATAGTTTGTGAAACTTTGTTCGAAGCGAATGGAGCTCAAAAAAGTTATCGAATCCTACACGCGATTAGTGGTCTGATGAATGTATTTTTTAAGTATCCTATATAGTATTAAAATTTTACCGACCAGGTTTGTTTTTTTTTCTTCAAACTGGTATTTATGGTTATTGTATTTATTGTGGACTTTTAATTTATTTTAGACACGTAGTAAATGTTTTACAAAAATGTAACACAAACATGATTTTATGCGCGTAAACAAATGATTTATTATTATTCAATTATCGAGGAGTCTGTACAACGGTGCCTAGATTTTTTTTTTACCGCGGGTTACCAGTCCAAAATACTTTTTTCATTCGCGAAGAGTAAATTGTGAAGCGTAAAAAATAAATATGCAATCTCCGGCATGGGAAAAGTGCATTTACAAAACGTAGGGACAAAAAAAAAACGTACGAGGAAAGAGAAATGAAAAAAAAATTCGTTTTCCAACAATAATATTGTATATGTTTATGTATGTATATACTTGAATGCGATGGATGTGAAATGTGATTATGAAGTGCACTGAAAATGTTTGTGACTGGGAAACAATCATTCATAAGTCGTTCGCCCCTTTCCGGTCTTTGGAAAAAAAAATTATGTATAAATAAAACTAAAACATCACTAACAACAATTCGATTATTTGTCATTTCCCCGACGTGAAAAAGGGTCTCTCCGGACCCCAGTCGAAATTGCTTCTTTGAGTGTTGCTCGTGATTTCATTTCATTATTCATTTTCAACCCCTTCGCCGCCGCCACGACTACCAATTACTTTTAATTGTCCGATCCCCGACACGAGGTCGTCTCCTACACATACTGGCTACTCCTCTCTCCTCACGCGTTCTTTTCGAACTAGACTCTCCACTACAATGATAAACGCGCTGATTGCTGCCAGAGAATAAGTGATTTTCAATTTTTGTCGAAAAAAAATATCTGTTCAATTTTTTCGAAATAGTCAACTCGAGTATTGTTTTCTTTCTATAGTACTTAATTGAAATTTGTAAAATTCATATAATTACATGTATGCGAGATTCGCGAATTTACACTTGAAAATAAAATAAATTCATCGTTACATCTTTAGTACTGGGCCAATAAGTTTTTTTAACACATAATAATCCAACTTTGTTTTTTTGATAAAATTATTGAAATTACGAACATTTTGTACTTGACAATACAACCTATTGTAATTTTCTTGTCCGATGAGAAAATAAATAAAAAATTAATGCTCGCGAGCACGTCGATATTTTTTTTTTTTGTTTACCGGATAAACGTTGGTAGATAGTTTGCGTGTGCACACGGATGAGTGTCCGTCTGCTGTCGTCTTTCTCTCGGTTTTATATAAATCGCATTCGCACCATTGTGCGTGGCGTTCTCGTTGCACTACGACCTCCGTCGCCTGAGCTATCGTCGTAAACGATCAATGAACACGTCGATGTACGATAATAATACTATTAAGGTCAATATTAATGTAAGACACCCGAGAGAGAAAGAGAGAACGGGAAAAACTGGAAATCTCCGTAGATAACAATGCAAGTCTTGTCGTGACTTGATTTTGAAATTCTTGTGTACTTTTTCCCCCCATTCATGTATATTGTTTGTGAGTGGGTTATTTTAAACGTTATACCTACTGGAGTTGTAAAAAGGAAAATACCCTTCTCAGCTCGATTGTCTTGCGTCGCGCGTCGCTCGGTCATCGAAATCACATTTCCTAACGCGAATCATATTTACACTGCATATGTGTCGCACATATTATGTTGCTTAATAAATTATAAGATAAGAGAATCTATTATGAACACAATGTTAATGAATATTTCGATTATTTTCAAATCTAACCAAGACTTCAGGTTTTTGATCATCGTTAATTGGACCCATTGATGGAAAATATCTGCTAAGGTGTAGATTCAATATGCATGTAATTTATATATTTATTTTATTGTGTTAATTAAAATAATCACTATTTTAATTTAAGCTTAAAATCCTTCGACTATGGACAATTTGTATGTACGCGAATCTTTATCATACCAAATAATTGTAATACATTTTAAATTTGAAATTTCTTCCGAAACTTCTGAGTTTTGCAATGTTTGATTGCTTAGGGTTTATTACTTTGAAATATATAGGTATTTTTTGAAAGTAAATTTATATGTTCTTTCGGATCCCGCGCGGCAAAATTAAGTAATTTTCAAAGTCTGCTCTATCAGGTGTTCATTAGTTTTTTTTTCGTTGTTTTGTTATTATATTGTTTTGTTGTTATTATTTTCAATAATTCAACAATAGTTACCAGCCGGATTATTCGGTAGAATGTTTTTAAAAAGTGTCGTCTTTAACGTTGGGTACTAATAAAAAATTAACAATGTTTGGATGAAAAAAAGAATGAATTAAAAATATTTTTTCCGTAAAGCTAAAGAGTTTCTTTTAAAAAATTCACAAAGGGTATTGAAGAACTATAATTCTTTATTAACAAAAAGAATAAATAACTAAGATGTATACTTAACCTTGGAAAATACTTAATTCCAAGCATAATTGAATTATTATGATCAAAGAGGTTCTGTAAAATTGAGTACTTTAGAATATTTTCACTAAGTCATTGAGGTTTGTGCGTAGTCGGTCATTTGAATCATATAATACAGTGTGATTATTTTACAGAAAATTGGACTTTTGCAAAGGGAGTTTAAATAATTAAATAATGTTTTTATTTTTGAAACATTAAACTCGTGAATTTCTGTCTATAAATATATTATGTGTGTTAATTCGATTTTATATTCGCTCTTTTATTTTTTTAAACTAAAAATGAACAGTAAAAAACTTGTGAACTTTTTCGTACTATACTAGTATATGTGGTGTGTACTTAATTATTCATATTTTTGTGTACACATTAGCCGGCAAAGCGTGGGGCCCATATATCTGAAAAACCATAAAGCCACATTCTTAATTCTATAAACAGTTAAATTCTTTAATTAATTATCATGCTTATAAAACACACCATCATTGTCTGTCTCGATCGATGAAGCAGCCAGTTTGTAGAATACAAATGTGAGCTGTTTCAGGTATTCGAATTATAAAAAGTTTCAAAGCCGAGTTTGAGGTATCTATATTATATATATATATACGCATATGCCTTTTTGTTTGAGAACTTGTGATCTTTGGTTGGATCATATGTGTGTATGTAAATGAGTTAAAATCTTTTGATTTCCTCATACTTTATTGTTATTTTAGCTCGTTTAGCTTGTTTATTTGGTAGTCTTAAAAAGGACCTTTTTAGTATGGTATCGTTGCTTCGTTACAACGTGTACTGGGCGTAGAATAATCAAGTAATGGGTGCTGTAATTTGTATTAGTAATAAAATGTAACGCGATCGTTTACAAAGCAGTAATCAATCAATATCTTAATTTTTCTAAAGGTGACTGCAGTTGCGTCAGCCGATGTGTTTTTTTCACAGATTTAAAATCGAGCGATTTGTTCAATTTTCTTCTAGTCTAAAAACTTTTATGTAGATTCTTTGTGTGTAATTTTAAAACCCAAGTAATAGCTAAAGATTTTCTGTTAGGTATTAACAAATAAATTTATATTTAGTTAATAGTGTAAATACAATTAATAATGATGTATTTTTTTTTTTACTATTGGCCGCTATAGAGCAATATTTTAGAGATCAGTTGTAAAAGCATAGTTAAAAAAATAATTTAAACATGAAATACAGATATTGAAATGCAGGTATCTAAATTATTGATACGAGTAACAGAAAATGCAGTCTTAAAAATGCACTAATTTTATGAATACCTACTCGTATTACGGAAATTTTACTGAATTTTACTTAAATTTATGCACATTTTATCGTTGTTGGAAATACAATGGATATTCACAGTCTTAAACTCCATCAAATAATGAATTATTCTGTATATTATAATTTTTAACTAGTCCGTGTAATACTAGTTGATCGTGTTTGATGATATAAAATAACATTTTCATTTTAGATTTCATACAATTAAAATGTTTCTCTTCGACGTAGTTTCGCATTTGAATAATGATCGTTACAAATTTATAATACCCATGTTATGATTAGGTATAGTGTAATTAATTACATTATGATAAGTTTAGCTGACATACATATGAAGACACTTTGATATGAAAACATCAAAGTAAAGATACTGAATGCATTACACATAAATGATATGGTTTTGTATAAATTATGTTTGTATTTGTTCAATAGAATACATTTTTATTAAACATTTCCAATGCTTAGTACGTAAATCATAAACAGCAATAACAGTCATATTGCTTATTACAAATAGCGAATTATTTATCAAACAAAAACACAAACTGAAAACCAAACATTGTGAATGTTAACATCAATACTATACCAGGAAACCGATACATTAGTACAGTCTTTGTTGATTGATTTCACTTCCACGAACTGTTAAAATTGTTTTATCTGTTTATTCAATATTGGATGGGCTTTCGCTGTAATTAATAATAGGGTATGCCGTATATTTGTTTAATACGCTTTATTGAAGATATAATTTAATGCAAATTTCGTATGTATAAAATTAATTTCCTATCCAAATATTGGGTCGTTGGAAAAATCCAGTAATATTATAATATAGGTATATCTACGTATAATATATTTATTTATTAATATATGACATAAGTGGCATCATGAAATTTCGATTTTTATTAGTATAACTTTTGAACGCGCGTATTTGTATTCTAAACTCAATTTAATACCCAAATCGCTGCAGCCTAGGTAAAACCATTGTATTTTTCTTTGGGAACTTACTGAAAGTTGTTGTATTTGGAACTGTTTGTTTGAAACTGGTATGTTTTTATAGATAAGACAACAGCTTAGATTTTTTTTTAAACAACTTTTATTATTATAAGATAACTAAAAGAATAAACAACATACCCGTGTGCGTCGGACAGTTAACAATAATTCCAGCATCAGTATTTGCAGTTATTACATTTTGATTAATTATTTATTTATTTATTTATTTATTATAATTTGAATTTAGATTTTATAGGTTTTGAAAGTAACACATAAATACATTTTTTACTGACATTGCTTAGATTTATTTAACCTTTCATTTAACTGAAATACTTAATTACAATAATATCTGCTATTTTATTGTGATGTTTGTATTATATTTGCGAAATCAAGAAGTCGTTTAACAACCGAATTTAAATCCCATTCATGATTTGTACCGACATAGTATTATTGTGTACAGTATTACTATATTACGTACAGTAAAACGAACGTTATTTCAATTAGTTGTGAGTATTATAAGTAAGATAGATGCAATAGTGATAATTTCGGTGTTTTACCCTTGTGGAGGAAAATGCCGTGTATTTAATTTGGAAGTTTCATTATGCAGTTACCCTTGTGTTTTCGTGTGTATAGTGAGAAGGGTGGCCAGCGTGTGTATTTGTTTCAGGATCCGGCCGACTCGTTCGTCTAATACAAAAGAGACGAGTAAAGAGAAAGAGAGTTGTCCGTACAAAAAGCTTTGGGTATTATGACGATAACGCGGGTCGATGGAAATTCGTGAGGGGAGGGGGTGTTTCGCCTTTGATGATGATATCAACTTTTTATCGCGGTGAATAGGAACCTCGGTATCTGGCAAAGGGATGAGTATATGTGTATGGAAGGAGGGGGGTGGAAAAAGGACCGGTGTTTCTTTTATATAAGGTACAAAAACACCATTAAAATTAATATAAATGTGTATATAGTTATATATGCGCATATAATGTTTTGTGTAGTTTTTTTTTTTTGTTCTGTAAGTTCAAAGAAAACCTGGATATAAATCGAAGACATGTTGGGCTGTTTTAGATTTTGAGTGACTGCTGTTGTTCCAAAGTCTTTTATCACTTGATTGCTATCGACTAGCCGGATTCAGGGTATTCATTAACTGGGCAGAAGCATTTCATATTGCTCAAGGTGTCGATATTGCTATTTTTCTTGAAATGAATACGATTAATGTGCATTTTCCATTTTGTATACATCATTATTTCGCGAGTTGTCTTGTGCGCTTTTTTGATATGATTATCAAAAAGTGTATTGATTTTAGTTCGTACCCGAATATTAAATGCACAATTAAATTTTATAATAATAATAAATTGAAAATGAATTAATTTAATTTAATTTGACTATCCATTTAAAAAATTAATATTTTTATTGATTGTTATTTTTATTTATTTTTTATTTTTTTATTTTTGGGTTTTTACTTTTATACTTAATTTCTCTCTCTTTCATTATTTACTTTTTGTTTTTTTTATTGTTTTTGAAAATCGATAGTTTAACGTTATGATTAATAAAATATACAAAAATAATAATTTTAATTTTCTTTTGGAGTTCTATACATTTTTAACGGTAACATTTTCTATTTTAACAGTTCTGTGTATTTCGTGTTGGGACTTGGCACAATATTTTTACTAACATTTTTTTCTGGAAATTATTTGTTGCGATTGAATTATAACCATCGTTTATTTCGAGTAACTGCATTAAATTCAGTGCAGCTGGACATCATACATTGGGAATGGATTGCATTTATCTATATTAAATCACTTATTACCATTTCTTAACAATTTTTTTAAACATTTTATTGAACAATCTAATGATGGAAATAGTAGCGATTTAAAAATTAAAGACTGTACTTGTTAAGCGTGATAGCCGTACCTAAACTTAACTTCTTTGTACGGAATTTTAGTTATCGTGTCTGACATCAAAGTCGAAACTCATCGGCCTGAATAATATTATTCTGGAGCACTTTGGTTTATTAAAAAGAGTAAAGGGCGATTTAATCTTGTCTTACGTTGAGTGACATAATGATTTCGATATTTCTTTCTACTGCGATTTTTACAATTTTGAATTCGAGCACAACGGTCGTTTTAGAAAATTTACAGTTATTACTTGTGTGCGTGAGTGAGTTGTTTAAATAAAATAAAACAAAATTGTGGTGAATAATATCTTTTGAGTTTTGAGCCAAGTGAACCCCTTCAATATTTTTCGTGAAATGATTTTGTACTTGGAGAATATTCATGTTTGTCCTCTAAGTGCTCAAAGATTTTAATTTTAATTTTTAAATTACCAAGTGGTATATATTTGGTATTTAGTCAACTCTTATATAAGCTAAGAACGTAGATGAAAAAGTATTTTTTCGCCTTTATGCTATACATTTTTCCGAACTTCGTTGTTGCGGAGTAAAAATTTTTAAAGTTATATTCTCATTCCTTAGATGTTATTTCAAACTCCACGTTATATAACACATTTTCATTATTGTAATTTATTTCTGACAGTTTTATTGATTTATTGACAACCAAATAAGTAATTATTTACAAACGCGATTACCAACGACATTTGTATTCCAGCAGCACTTTTTTGTTAATACATGTTCAATGTATTTTCTAGTTTGACACTTAAAAATCATTGAAATATATTTCTTAATATTAAATTATAGACGAAGTTCTTAGAGAAGCTGACCAGAATGTTAAAATCGCAATTATTAACATTTACTTTCAAAACAAACGGTAATTCAACCTCCCACAAAGCCCACAATAATAACTCGCTCTTTCATTGGTCCGAAACAATTTCTTTTCAAATTGATCGAATGTTCTAGGGGATTTCTTTTTTTGTTCCTTAAACGTTGTATAGACAATTCTAAGAGACATACACGCACGCACATACAAAACGCCATAGAACGTGAAAAGAACAGTAATAGAACGGAGAAAAGACGTGTTTAGGAGATCATTGGATTGTGGGAAAAACGAGGTCCCTCGGAGGAAATTACCAGAATGCGAGGATTTATTATACATTGCCCTACAGCGATAAGGTGGTAGTAGCGGCATGGCAAGTAGTAGTGGGTAGCGGGGGCGGCGGTAAATAAAGACGAAATCTTGTCGATGAAAAGAAAGTAATTGCCGGCCGGGGCACAGCGCAGGGCTCGTTCTTTTGTACACGCTCGACCAAAGTTTTATACTTTTGTGTGCGTTCCTTTTCAACATCACCACCTCCCTCTTCCCTGGCATACACGTCCCGCCGTTGTCTCGACCTACTACCTTCGCCATCGTCAATGGAAAAAAGTTGTTGGAATGCACAGCCGATTCAAGTTGATATATAAAGATTTCGTTTCCATTATCTAATATCATAGCATATAGTGCTTCGCAGGCAACCGAAGTTGTTCTATTTTAATTTTTATACTTGATCTATTTTTCCAGTTTTATTTTGAAGAATTTTTTTGTTTGGTTAAATATTTACGGTTTACAGAAAATTACATACAAAAATAATAAGTTGCAAAACAAATGGTAGAAATTGGCAACGTGTCGCCTTTTTTTTATTTATTGTTTTATTCGTTCAATGAAATGTACTGGCGAAAATGGCCGTCGTAACAAAACGAGAATAGCCTCGTTTGCGTGTTTGAATGATAATATTATGCAAAAAATAAAAAAATAATGACAGGGATAAATGTTAAACGTTTTTAATATTATTTTAATTATTTAACTACCAATGTTCCCAATATAAAAATAATTGTTAATTGCTGTGCTTTGTCACTGTCATATTGTCATAGCATAATAATAAAATGTAAAATTTTATAGGGATGTGCAGATTAATATGTTCTTCCCGTAAAGGTCATAAACTCATAACTATAGTAAAGTATATTACAAATTATTATTTTATTCGCATGACTTTTTGTATTAAGTTTGGTTCAAATACTTTTTGAGTTATGATGAAAATAAAAATTAGATTTTGTCCAAAAACCGGTGTTCCGTAAATTTTGCCGTTTTCATCAGTTTTTCGTTTACATTTTTTAAATTGTTGGAAAATTCGGAAAATGAACTCTCTAGAGTCTAGAGTACCAAATAGATACGATTTCCTTTCAGAAACCAATCCTTAAGTTGAAAATTGGACCATGTTTTCGAGTATTTATCGTGTACATACACACACAAAAAAAAAACATCATGGTAAAATCAATAGATTCCTCGTTTCACTCAGAATCTAAAAATAAAATGTATAATAAAACATAATATTTATTATTCGAACCAAACGAGACAACTACTCAGTCGATTATTTTAACGGTGTTCACTTTAAAGTAACATTCATTTAGGTTCAGAATAGTAATTATTAATAATATTCAAAATATAATTTAACCTTGTTAGTTGTGATTATTTTAAAAAACATACACAAATAATAATTATATGAGCAAATAAACATTGAAAAAACTCGAATGCGCATTCCTATCGCATAATGAATAGCCATTATATTAAAAAATTTTATAGTAGGTAAATTGGCATCAGAATAGTATTTAACACTGGTATACTAACAGAACACGTTATGACCAACTTAACGACGTACATAAATAATGTACGATTATATGGTAATAAAACGTCAACTTACCATATGATATATTCTAATTTGTTTTACATTTTGTCTGGAACTATTATATATATATGCGTATGCACGTGTAATGGATGTCTTAATGCGACACAACGAAACATTTTAGTTTTAAATAGAATTTCGAATCGTTTCGTCGTCAGTATAGGGATCAGTAGCATAGTAGTTTTTATTATACTTGGGTATATTATTTACAGGACGAAATCACGCTATTTTTTTCCCGGGGTAAGACAGCGGAGAGAGAGAGAGAGTACGTATAGTAAATGGGTGATTCCAAAAGGCTTCCCCGTCGTTGACCGTATCTAAACATTTCTCGTTCGGATGGCCGCGTGCGGACAAAAAAATAGTAATTTTTTCATCCGGTCAAAATTCGCAATGATAAATCATTCGCAAACCGATGCGACGCACTACGAGAAGGAAATGTATCTAAAAAAGAACTGATCTGTTGACCAAAACACAGTGGCGGTGGTGGTGAAGGATAACAAATCGTTCTTGAACGATCCGAATGCTTTTGTGCGCGTTGGGAGTAGAGGGTGAATCCTTTTTAAACGGAACTTCGTCATTTTATTCTATGTATGTATGTACATTGTACGAATTTCCAGATAGAAAAATCATAATGTAATAACGATATTACGTTTGATTTGGAACATCTAATATTTAAAGTCGTTAAGTCATTAGAAATTATTTAGGTATAAAAACGTAATTATATGTATTATTATTATTATTATAAAGCATTTGGTCAGAAAACATTGATTTTCATATTATACAAAAACATCTTAAAATTTTTTATTCTTCATGAACTATACTCGTAACATAACGTTTTGTATGTAAACACTAAACATCAAACATGACGAATAATATGGATTCTTCATACTCCTAAAAATATTATATTTGTTTCAAACGTAATTCGAATTTTCTTATTAGGTGTCAGTATAATGGTGTAATAATGGATAATTATTAATAAACGTATCGTAAATGCAGCGTGTACTTAAAAAAATTTGTTTGGTAATTCGACGAGTACGGTTTAGATTTAGAGATTTTTTTTGACTTGGGCGTAAATGTTATTTGTACGAAAAAGTCGTGTGCTCGCCGTTGTACAGTAAAATATGCATTATATAATATATGTATGAGAAGAGAAGAAGCCACTTTAGAATCGTCGACCCTTCGGGTCGACTCCACTCCTCTGTCTATTGTCATGCAATGAGCTCAGCCGACCCGCGTGTCGTTGTCGTCCATACTAAATAGATTTGTAGTCTCCGTGTCTCCGGATGCCCAACGATGGGTAATGGACATGATGTGTGAGTGAACGTCGCAGCACATCTAGATTAGATGGGCACTGGGAAAACAATTTTTTAAGCGCGTTTTGTGCGCACAGGACAAATGTGACTAATACGGTGTGCGCGGTGGCCAAATCGATTGAATAGCTTTTTACGCAGAACCCGAAAACATTTGTACAAAGTTATCATTATAACGTCAAAATTGAAAAAAAAAACCATTAAAATGAGAGTTTACTGTTTTTTGTTATCCATTTTTTATTTTTGTGTTAACGTTTTTATATATTATATTATACTTTCAATATGAAAAATAGGAATAAATGTAGTAAAATGTTAAGAGTTTTCAAATATAAAACGATGTTGAATGTCAACAATTAATAAGTTTAAAATTGTCGACAACTATAAGTGTAAAAAAATCAATTATGTTTTAATTCTTAATAACTATAAAATAAATGTAAAAGATTAATGTTCGATCAATAGCTTTTAAATTTTCAATAACGATAAACGCAATGAAATATATATTTATATGGTAAATAAATATACTCAATAAAATATAAAATATTTTCTTAAAATTCGAATCCAGATTTTTTATGACTATCGTCTAGTGTCGGTGTTTTCAGACGGTATTCGCTGTAGTAACAATAGTCTGTAAGATATAACGCACAGTGGTAAATTGTTTTTACATATCCAATAATTGGTATTTGAAATTATATTTTTTTCGACATTACACTAATTTTAACTACACTTAATGCGTACATACAACATGACTATAATGATACCTTTGTCTCAATAACTGACGATTAAATCTATGACAACAAAATCGAGTATTCGTACGTTTTTCTGTTGTATATTTATTATGTGATGGTCTATTTTTATACGAAACACGTGAAAAATGTTCTATTTTTGAAAACTATCAATAATAGGTATATGGTTTATGGTACATAGTAGGGGTGACCAAAATGAATATGTTCTCGAGCCACATAGATAAATACAATGATATCAAGAGCCAAAAAATTTTTTTTTTATATATAAATGTATACCGAAAAATTTTTAATTCATAATAATTATTATAAGTAAATTTTGGTTTTTCGTTAATAATACGTGAGCCGTATATTATAGGCCGGTTTTCTTCTTTTTTATTCGATTGAATGTAACGATGACGTTCAAAAATATTTTTTTAATTTTGAAAAACTGTTTTGAAACAAATCTTTTTTCCGTCGGAACGCGGACTTGGTGTGTATAGGGATCTACGTTTTCGTCGCTAAACAGTGTGTGTGTGTGTGTGTCTCTCATTTGGTGGACGCGTTTTGTTTGGCGTAATAACATTTCGTCGTCAGTGGCAGAGAACGGGCGAGGAGGACTTGGGCGGGCGAGAGACATCTGCGTGGCGGTCGGAGGAGGATTAAACAGGAACTATAGTAATTGGCGCGAGCGGTGCTCCGACAATCGTACCCGCGTGTTCAACAGGGTGTGGGGACCGAGGATACGGACGGGATTTGTCGCGGCACACACAAGGGCGCCGAAACGCCGCGCTCTCGCGGCAGTCGGTTCAAAGGAAATTGAAATTGTCAATTCGCCCAAAGTCGACGCGCATTAATTCAGCGTCGCGCCCGGGACTTAAACGGCGGCGGCGACGGCGCGGTCCCCTTTTTGCCCGCCGAACGAAATCGACTCGGCAAACCGAAACAATTAATAATCCCCGTACGCGCGAGCGGCGGTCGTATTGTAGAGATATTGTGTGTTCGATTTCGATTGTGATTGTGTAGCCGGGTCTCGACGCGTTCGTAAACCGCCACGCAGCGGACTCCGCAATTATTATTATTTCGCGTACGCGCTCACCTCGTCCGGGGTCCGTGTCCTCTGTTGATTGCATTTTTTCTTCTTTTTTTTTTTTTTTTAAATCCGTTTAAAAAACTTTTCACGATGAGTCAACGTCCCGCGGGGCTGCCGTCGTATGTAATCCTAGCGCGCCAAGGATTGATGTTTTTTCACGGTCGGTTTGGCGGTTTACTCGGAAAATGTATCGCGAACCGAACGCGAGCCCGTCGCTTAATCCAGCCACGTGTATCCTTGATAGATACCGTTATTGATACCGCAGGACTTACTCTATAGATAGATATAATATCGAAATTATTCGAACGCGGCCAAACGATTTACTTCTTCGTTTTAGCGACTCTAGTTCTATTCTTCATTTTCTTCTATTAGCTCAGCTGGTGTATTTTAAATAAATGAAAAAAATATGGTAGAAAATTCATTGAAAACAAATTATGGTTGAGCTGTAAAAATAATTAACACCGTGTCAAGTATTTAAGTAGAATTATTTTTTTTTATTATTATTATGTATTCTCACTAATGTTATCGATATTATTACCATGATATGCTATACTACACTATAAACTATGGTGAAAATACAACTTACAGGCCGAAAGATCGCTTTAACTTAAACGCCCATTAGCTACATGTAATATTTTCGGGAAATTAATCTCCAAATCTCTAATCTAACCTCAGTGCAGCACCAATTGACAGACAAATTATGTCCTAAAAACCAAAATAAGTTTTTATTTACATAACATTAATTAAGGATCGAGCATGATTTTGTTTAAATTTATTGCTAATTGCACTTCAATGTTTTTAATTTATTATGAATAATTTAACGTCATTACGGTTTTACGAGAGACGACGAATCTCATGCGAATGTTATAAAGTCACGTCTTTGCGCCCTTCCCTCGACGTATTATCATTATTATTTTTATACGTAGTATGGTACGCGGATACAACGATACGTAGATACGTTCCGAATTATTTACTATGGTATACGATTTAGTCTTGACTAATGATTGACCGTGTTCCGATGATGTCGTTTGTGATCATCCATTATTTCGATCATCATAGGTTTAATGTCCCGTATGATATTTGGACATTGAATGCTGACCGGCATTGTCGTTATATATGATGCGGTCATGTGTCATCATCACCACCCCTTGGATTTAGGGGACGGAAATCTGACGGTCAAAGTGTCAAAAAATCAACCAAAACCTAATAATAATGGCGATTGTTGTACAAATTCGGTGAACCGTGCGTCGATTTATTAAACCGCAGAGAGAGAGAAATAGAACAAAAGGACACGTCACAACACAATTGACGTGGATAACCGAGTATTCTGCGGTATTATTATAATTTAAGGGAAGAAGGGCGAGTCGAAGGTCGTAAATCGCAGCATTCTTATAAATATTAATTACAATTTTTCGAAGAGGGGGAGTGAAAAGAGAACTAGTAAAAATCAAGTAAATTATAACGAACATGTCATTTAACAAATGTATATTAATTGCGGAGGTGATGTTCTAAAAAACTAGCTCTTTAGTAAATCTACGTGTACTTGTCAAGTCTCGATAGGTTTTTGAAGTTATCGAAATAAAACAATAAAATAAATAAATAGCATTTTTCACAAGGAAAACTTATTATAAGTTATAACCCTAATAATTGATTAATTTTTTGAACTTTTGGGTTTTTAAACGTTATGCGCGACATCTGTGAAGTATAAAAATTAGAAGAAAGAAGAAATAAAGTACATGTCGTGGGCGACATTATGAATCGTTAAAACTTTTTTTTTGTAATTTTAAAAGAGATATTGCATGTGGCTACACACGTATTATTATTATTTATTATACATTCGGAGCGAAAACCTCTATTCGTAATAAACGTTCCATGTCGATGACTGTCACGAACAATTATTCGTAGCTCCACGCGTAATATCATATTTTATTGCTAGTTTTTAAAGTCGTCGTCGATTTCTTCGAGTGGATTTAGTGTTTGGAAAACCACGAATCCGCGAGTTCCCGTGTGTCCTAGCGTGCAAAAGAGCAGGCTGGTGAGACTTACATTATTTGGACGTAAAAACAAAATAATAAAACCGATGAAAAACACACGGACGAGGATCGCGCGCCGCGCCCCGACGTACGTGTCGGTTTTAATTTGTTTTTGTTTGTGTGTGGGTATGATGTTATTACGTATACACATCGAGCGCGCGCGCGCGCGTTTGATAACGTATTAAAACGCGGTAGAACACACACATAATGGACGTTTCGTGAATATTGTGCGTTCGTATTATTATTATTATTATTAAACAGGAATCTCTGCGTGCTCGGAGCCCTTTTCTATCGGCCGCCCCAATTACGCACACGCACCCGAGTCCTCCAGCAGCACCGTACTTCCTGCGTGTCCGAGTTACCGACGGTAAAATATAATATACGTTACGATAATTATCCACTAATAATAATTGTGTACAATAATAATCACCACGTAGGTCGTGCGCAGTTCACGGATACCTACGTACCCGCTGTTGCGGGGGCAGCTTCTGGTTTTGCGCTTCGACGTGTATTCCATTTAGTCTGTCTTTCGGTTTCTTCTTTTATTTTACACGCTTCTCGGCCGGGTCGTATGCCGCTGCCACGGCGGTAACACGCCCTTTTTTTTATGCGTGCGTGTGTGTGTGTGTGTGTGTGTGTGTGTGTGTGTGTGTGTGTGTGTGTGTGTGTGTGCGTGTGTGCCGCCGCGCAACGATTTCTTAAACGTATAATATTACTTTTTCGTGAGTAGCGTTTGATTTTATTTCGTTTTATCGAACGCATCATGGATCCGGCGAAACGTTTCTGATTTGCGGCCGTACAGCAGCGAAAGGCTTAAATCAAGCCGCTCGATCGATATCGGCGTCGGGTATGATCGGTGTAATGTTATCGTTAAGATAGAAAAAATGACAAAAAATCAAATCACACGAACGCGCGAGATTTATCGTAAACGGTTTAGGCGTACTTATTATGTACGCGCGCGCCCGGCGGCCACCCATGTAGTGAACTGTTGCTCTGACGACACATCGGGTATTGCGTTTTATCGAGAGAAAAGAGGATAGGACACCTCAATAAGACGGCAAATATTTCAATAATTCACCCGGTCGTTTCCCCGGCCTCCGCGCTGCGTCGCGGCGAGTAATTCAAAACCGAGGTTAATGAAACTCTTTAGGCGCGCGCGAGCGTACGATAATAAAATCCCACAAGATCGACTTATGTTAATGCTGCGTGGCTATTGTTTTACTTACTTCGTTCTGAGAAGTCGCCGTGCCGCGGTCATCTCGAATCTCGGTGTGCGTCGTGTATAAATTATTTATCATTTAGTCTATAAATAAAACACCGAAAGTTGACGACAACCGGAAAAGTTATTATATTTAACGTACTTAAAAGTTTCGCACTTATATCTACCTCTCCTTTTCATAATAGGGTATACATTTTTAATCGATTTGGATGTTTTAAATTGTCTTTTTTTAAAGTCGTCGATCAATAGTTTGGAAGCCTCTGTTCTAAAGTATTAATTTGAAATAAATATTTCTAGTGCCGTCAAAACGTCGGAACTATTTTGAAAATATTTTTGTCGATTGTCAAGATATTAAGTGTATTAGTAAAGTTGAACATTGTTCGTTTGTGAAAATGAAAAGTTGGATTGTTTACTAAAAGGGATGCGTTACATTTTTATGTTCGGTTTAGTATTCAAAATGTTTACATCAAATGTTATTCGATGCATGGCTTTTCTTTGGTATTTTCATTGTCGTTACTTAGTAATAATTGTTCAATTGTAATGTTTCCTTAACAAAAGGTTTATAGAAAAACCAGCTAGTTTTTACTAGCTTCTTCTGGAGGATTTCCCAAATGGTAGTAAAATATACATTAAACATTAAACTAATGCCAGTTGTTTTGCTATATTGCTATAGTCAGTTAGGGATCAATCGACTCGGTCTTCACACACAACGATAACAGGTCCTGTGTTCTTCGATCCGTCGTAATCTGTGAGTTTTTTTCTTCGTTAAGTACACGTGTCCGTTAGCGATGACGTGCCGTCGCCGCCGTCGTTTGAACGCGTTCATAAGGACATCGCCTCAACAGTAATATAATTGCTGCAAACCTATCTCATTCGCACTGTCCGCTCGCTCTATCGATACGTATTGTGGCAAGAGGATTAAAAAACCACTCCGTGTTCGGTGGACCAAACGCGATGTCGTCGCCGCGATTCACGCGATTATATAACGTTTGTCGTCGTACTCGTCTTTGTGTGTATGATACGAAGTAAATAATCGTCGTCGTCGTTGCCCGATGATCGATCACACCATTATCTGCGGCGTCTCGTATTATGTAAATCGATCGAAATAATAATCGTTGTCGTCCGACGGAGATCATCATGCTCTATAGGGTTTCTTAACCTGTGGTATACGCGCAAAGTTCATAGGTGGTAAGAGGAAGAAAATCTGCCTTTAAAAATTGGAATGGATCAAACCCACCCGTCACATTAATTACAAAAATGAACGCTATCCTTTTGTCTAGTCATTACCAATTTGATTTAATTAGTATAAAGTCAAGGAAAACATATGTCCCTATATTATTTAAACGATTTCGGTGGTGATTAAAAAAAAATTCAACATATTATATACGGCCATAACAAATTGACATTTAATTAATTAAACGGTCTACATTACCATCAAAGTTTGAGAAGCACTGCCCTATCGTATATACGGCCAATGTCGGAACGAATTTTCTCTCTTTCGATTGTCAGTCGCCTCCCGGAATTTCCGACCTCGCGTCAACCGCATTATAATAATATGCATGATATGCATGTAGGGACGAGTCCGTCGTTAACGGCCTAGTCGTAGAGTGGACGAGAGAAAAAAAAGATTATACACCTAATTTTTTATTTTTTCACGTCCAGTCCGTCGACTCTTTTGTAACATTGTTTTTTGGTTTTTTTTTTCTTCTTCTAAATCTGGAATTAAATATCATGTGTGCGTTGCCACTCCGGCTGTCCGGCAGATATAACCGTACCTCGTTCGCCAAGGAGCGCGGAGAGGGAGGGGCGGGGGCATCGCGTGTTGGATTTCATTGTTACGCAGAGCAGCGGCGGCGAACGTGTATTATACATAATGTATAAAAAACGCGCGTGCATCAATCTGCTTTCGGTCGATTCTGTGTTGTTTTTTTTCTTCTCGCACATATATACACACACACAAGCGTATTATAATGATATCCTTATTACTCTGTTGTATTATCGATGCCCCTCGCGTCCCGTTCGCGCAGTAGCGGCGGCGGTGGTAATTCGACCATAGCTTCTGGTTTCCGTCCGAATAGAAACCGGCTTCTGCGAGTCGTATCGTAATGGGTACACTCGGGGGCAAATTCGGTTTCCAATGATATTTATTCTCTCCGACCGTCGTCGTCGTCGTCGTCGTCACCGCTGCCGCCCGTTCATTTTTTCGACGTGCCTATATTTAATTACACGGTCGTCGTCGTCGTCGAAGTAGTCGTAGTCGAAGTCGGAGTCGTAGTTTTCTCCGTGTCCGACGAACGTACGCGCTAGCACACAATAACGCTGTTGTTCGAGCGTAATAAGACCCGGGAGACCTTCGAAACATCGTTCGAACGAATAATAATAATAATTCTGCCTCGCGCGCGCGCGCGCGCGTAGGAAATAACGCTCGGCTTCTGCTACTGCGCACGTCCGATATTACTTACGGCTATATTGCTGCACCGCGCGTAGGACTGTTTTTTTTTTTCCATTCTACCGATTGATGTAACATATATTGTATATATATACGAGTACGTACGGTGGACGAGAGAACGCCGCGATTCGTTGCGACGATGCTCCGTCGTCCGCGCACCTGTAAAAAAACAACAACAATCTGTCCCGAGACGGATGTTCGTGTACCCGACTATACGTGCGGTTTTTTTTATTTTATTATTATTATTATTATTATTATTATTTCGCCGGAGCATCTCTCGCTGACACGAGATTGTTTCGTCGTCGATATCCATAAACGGAAGCTGCTGTACAGGACTTTGGCGCGGACCGTTCGGGGCGGTACAAAACGTGTAGTTGTCACATATCGTCGCCGCCACGGACGATTGTTGTTGTATATTATGATAAACAACACGGCGACGGCTGCGGCGGCGTGAGAAACGTCCTCCGTCCTCCCCTATCTAAATATATATATATATTATTATGTATGTATGTATGCGCGCACATCGGAGAAAAGCGAGTACAAACGAGTCGAAACCATTTACGTGTCGCCAGCACACGGTTTGAGGTCATTTATCAGTGTTTCGCTGTGACGAAAACGGAATTTGAATATCAATCCGCCGTCGAACGTGAGCGGACAATCGGTCGTGCGACTTTAATGTACACACACACGCACTTCTCGTATATAAACCGACCGTAACCGTACAATAAACCTCCTGCCATACGTATTATAAACCCGTCGTCGGTCTACACACACACACACACACATACCGATGATAATAACGTCATTATCATCCCGCTGTAGACAGGTGACACTATTATTGGAGACCACCGGTCGCCGAGCAGAGCATTCTGTCCCGCCCGAACAACGGATTAATGTCTTCGCGCGCATCTGCCGGATACGTCTCCCTGGCCTTTGGACGAACGCGTCGTCGACATCGATCACGACTACGACGCACGACTAGCGCGACGAACGAGGGAACGATAGGTTTTCGGGGCCGCGATGAAAGTTATATTATTAGTTGTTAGTTATTATATTAGTTATATAACCAATTCTGGTGACTAAATAACAGGGTATTTATCGTGGGTTTCTGGTAAAAACGTTTTTTGAGTTTTTATTTTCCGTTAGTAATTCTGTGAATTATAAACTACGTTTAAAAATAAAAAAAAAACAATTTTAAATAACCTTATTCTTCTTCTTATTATTCAAATGATAGTATACCGCATACGTATATTATTATTATTGTTAGTGTGATGCGTGTTTTTGATAATTAGAACTTCTTTTGGTAAAAATTACCATTTAATTGGTTGCTATTCTTATGTCGATATTATTTTCATATACGCGGTTGAATAAAATCTTAGTTACGAATAGTGTTATTAAATTGTAACATATATATTTTATAATATTATTATAAACATTGTATTTATTGAATTATGCACACAACTTCAGTGTAAGATCTTGATTTTAGTTAAAATATTTTTTTTCAATTTTATCTAAACCTACTATTTATTTAACTAACGTGTTCACATTCGATAAATATTTCTTCGAGACTGGTTCATCAAATTAAATACACAATATTATAACTTTATACGGTTGTGTAAATGAAAATTCAAAAATTAAAATCATACACACGAAGTCATTAACACAATGTTTAATGAACATAATCTATGAGAACTAAAGTTATCGCGTAGTAACCGAATTATTGCATAATATGTTGATCGGTCGATGCACGTCTGAAGGGAAATTCGGTGAATCTTTAAAATGTACACGTGTTGTCGAATTTCCATTTCCTGCTATAAATTAATGTAGAAAGTGGGGTTCGGCATTTCAATTACGGTCTCATTTTGTCTTATTCTGTTATCGGGATAGGGTGATGAATACAATAATTTTAGTTCGGATGAATATTACAAATATAAACTCTTGGCCATATACTCGGATACATTTATAAAATCCAAACTAAACGCAACAACAGTACTATTGAAAACACGCGTGAAAAAATTCATAGAAAGAATAAAAAGCTTTGAATTTGACAATGAATACAAACTATCACTAGACATTAAATCTTATATTCTCACGTCGGTTTTCTGAATTAGAAGAATTAAATATTCTCAAATAAACAGAACAAATATTACTGCATACTGTAAAAATAAAAAGCATAACCCATTCAATCGACATAATAATTAATCAAAACTACTTCCAATAAACTATAGCAATCAAAAAGTCCACCTAATACTTCATATATTTATATATAATTATACTTAAAACACATTTTTAACATTCTGGTCCGTGTGAATTTTTATTTTTTATAAATATAAACAGTGGTTTTTTTACATTATTAAAATAAATAAATTTTGGTCTCACCCGTTAATGATGGATGATTTGTAATTTGGCACGATTAAACATTCGAATATTATCTTCACAACAGTCGGTATTTTTACATTGTCCTTTGCGTATTGTTTTGCTCTGTAGACGCAGTAAATCCATTTCCGAATAATCGTGCAATTTATCGTGCTGAGTTTTGTCACTGACGTCGTCGGACGTGGAGAAATTACTTCGAAGAGTCCCACACATCCCGTCGCCACAGGATCGTGTGTGCGTGTGTGCCATATTCGAAACATGTATTACGAGTATAATAATAATAATACTATCCGTACGAACGTTCAGAGATCGTGCCGAACGGTAATAAAAAAAGGACGCGTATAAATCATTAAAATAAAATCAACTCGGAATCAATAAAATACTATGCGTTTCGCTTAGGGAAAAAATAAAAAAAATGGATAAAACCCGAATAATATATTATAATAGACCGCGTAGGTAACTATTATTGTCGAAATATATTCGTGTAATAATTCAATAACAAACAAGTTTAGATATCACGTGTACGATACGATTTATGATAAATGGAAATTAAAAAATTAAAATGTCACATTATAATATACGGCGCACGGACCTAATACGCGTGTGTTGACACCTATATTGTATACGTATGTTAGTTTTCAATATTTCGATCTCGTCATCCGGACAACGTTTTTTTATAAATAAGATTTTACGATATTTCTCTGTAATGTGTTATCGCGCGTTTCTAATCCAACGAGTATAAAATATAGTGCGCCTCTCTTCACGTCGAAACGTTAGTACCTATTTCATTTGGGTCGTATATTAACCTCGGGCGGCAACATTTTGAAATTGGACGAATTATTAAACACTGTAAAAAGTATTACTGAAAGTATTACTGCCGTCTCAAAGAGTGAATTAAAACGATCCATAAATTATTTGCGATATAGATTGACTCAAAATGGATCGTTTTAAACAGTTCTTCGATTCTCTGCAGCGTTGAAAATGAAATTAACAGAAAAATCGATTATCTGGATAAAATTTAGTGATTTAGCTTTTCGAAAATCCCTTCGTAAGCATTTTCAAGTACGGACTTGTTTTTATGGTTACATATTATTCGTGACGGTTTAATTTCATTATACGTGATTATTGCGCGATCGATTACGAGTTTTCATTTCTCGAATACTGTTTTAATTTTTTTGTTTTAATAATCGTTATCGTTTTACGTAAATCGTTATATATTTTTCAACTCGACTTATTTTTGTAACTAATCCTACGGTAGACTAATATCGTCGAGGAGGGGTGGTAAAAACATCAGCCCTAGGCCGCGAAATACATCGTCGCTATATTTCTTCACGCCGCCGCGAACGTCAGGATTGCGGGTAGGCGGCTGTGTGATACTCTGACCGCATAAGTTGCGAGGACATAACCGCCACTGAATCGGGTCGAGCAGACGCGCCGTATCGAAATCTAAACTACTATTACGCCGACGACGACCTGCCGAGGCGGCCGCGACGTATATTATATACCTATACAGCAGACGAACTGTGCCGCAGCCGCTGCCGTTGCCGTGCTGTCGATGACTTAATTTACGACGTACGTCGGCGACGGCGGCGCGTGATAAATTACACCGGATGGACGAAATAAAATGCAAAATGCAAAATAAAACGTGTACCCGCGCGACTAATACGAGACGAGGACAATCGTGTCCCCTACCGGCGGCGCGCGTGGAAATGCAATTATTATTGCGGCGAGATAAATAAAACGAGAATGAAAAAAAAAAAAAAAAAAACGAAATAAAAAAAAATCGAGTACGCGCGCGCGTCCCGAGATAAGGTCTCCGCCGCCTATATATGGGTCGGGGCAAGTAGGTAGCTCACTCGCACGCGTATTAAATAGTGTAATAATATGCGTGTATATGATTTGTGCTCTAGTGGGGCGACAATATCGGTAGCGCAGTGTCCGTCAGCCGGACGGCGGCGCGGGGGTAATGTATTCGCCTCGTATCGGCATTATAATAAACCACCGTACATGTTATTATTATTATTATTATTATTGTGGTGTCGCATTTGCACGTCTGGTGTGTACGTAAGAGTCGGTCTTCGGGTCCGGTTAATTAATGCGTTCGCAGCGGCAGAGTGTGTATACGTCGCCTTGCCCATTGATAATATAATATTATACGCGCGCGCACTTCGGGACGAGAAAAGAAAAGAAAATAAAAAACACCAATAATATACATACTATTATTATTATTATTATTGTAACACCCCGGCCGGAGTAGGTACATTTCATTCTAACGCGCATGTGTGTGAAAGGAGGCGTGCGCGACGACGACAATACGAGTATAACGTAATATTTATTTCGCGTGTGCGTACGATTAAAACGTGTAACGCGCGACGCCTTTGCCCTGTCGGGTTTTTTTTTTCTTCTCTTTTTTTAGAGTGCGGCGCGACCGTGTGTTTGTGTCGTTGGCACGTTGTCGTCGTGTGTCCGGTCCGACGACAGAGGCAGACCGGAAACTGGCGTCCGTCGACAGCAATAGGCGGCTTTTTTTCCTTTTACTCCCCCCGTCATTCTCTCTCTCTCTTTCTTCCTCTATGGGCGTTGTCGCGTGCCGCGAGTTCTGCAGATGAGATAACGATAACGCAGCGGCGGCGACGACGACGCAAAGGGGTCGTCGCCACCGCCGGAAAAGGTGTAGGTATCACCTGTACGCGTAACCAGCCGAATCTCACCGCAACGCGTCGAGAATATTATTGTAATTTAAACGATTCGACCGTATATTGTATATGTATACGTTTTTCAACGATATCCGCGGAATCGACGCGGCTCAGGGATCCGCGGGAGCATTTTTTGGCTTTTGAGGAAAATGCCTATTTTCATAATTTTTCTCTATCGAATCAACTCAAACAAAATAATAGATAATATGATATTATTCTAGCGTAGAACGAACTTAGGTGGCTTAGAAAATAAAACATACTCCGTGCCACGAGAAAACGCTCAATTTTCGTTCATTCTTGTGTATTAGATCTACCCAGTGTTTTTTTGAGTGTCACACTATTATATATAGTTGGTCGTATGAGAAAAGTTTTTCCCTAACGTTTCGAACCACTTAAATCCTAAACCGTTGGTTTTGGATCGTTTTGATCTGTTGTTGCCCACTAACACGGCGTAATTGCCTACATGTCTTTACTCTTTATTATTTATTTGTATCGGTTATAAAATATATTATTATATTGTTGTAGGTTATAGTTGATTTCGTTAACTTGGTTTTGTATGAAAATGCATTTTTGCTTTATACTGCTTCTTTCTTTAAGTTTTTCGATTGTATATTAAGCACTATGTGCAAAATAATATACCAAGTTGTAAAGCATAGCCTAGCTTTTAGTTGTTTTTTTATACACAACTAGGCCAGACCATGAAAAAATAAAAAAATATAACAGATGAAATTTACCTTTTACATATACACACGCATAATGAAAGAGGCAATAAGCCCATTGATAAAACGATAAGAAAGTCAAAAATATAAATTATATGATAAAAGAGGCAATAATAAACCCAAATATTGACTATGCTTATATTTATAAATTAGTTTGTTGAAGGCAAAAGCATTACATATGTATCTAAATCATGGTTAACGAAGCAAAATAAGCTACAATTATATTAATATTATAATATTGTCTCTGACAACTATATCGGATGAAATTGATAAGTTTGTTAATAATAATAAAAGTAAAAGGAACATGACAAACCAATTAATGTGCAATGATAAAAACGAGGGTGAATAAATTAATTTTAGAAGGGAGTAGAGGTCCTTGAATCGGTGCTTTTTAGGGCATTTGTGTGGATCAGCTGGAATTTATTTAAACGAGAAGTCAATGATAATGTGTTTCGGAATGAGTATTATGTGTTTTTTTTTTTCATAGATATGAGAAGTATTTTAAAATCAGAACGTTAAGATTATTTCGGAGTAATCCGCGATGGAATAAAAACCACGTCGTCGTTTCGAAACACTTTTTATCTCGATTTAATAATTGATTTCCTTAAATTTTCCAATCGACCGGAAACTCGTACAACGTTTGCTCGAACCGTTACGAAAACTTGGGGTCAGAAACACGTGGGCACGGTTGTATTTCATTGTTCCAGTACCGTATATCATGTATACGCGTTACACGCGATCGTAATATAACAACGGTTCGTCTTGACGTTTTTTCCGGAACGGTACCAGCCCCGAGCGACGACCGGGAGAGGAGTCGTCGCGTACGGGAGCGCGAGACGACGCGGCCGCCGCCCCCTTCGTACATGATATATTTAATATACGCGCGCGCCGCGGTACCTGTCCGCGCAGCATATCGCCGCGTCCCGAGTTAATTGTTGTCGTACTCTACTCCTCCAGCGCGGGGGAATTTTATTCAAATCTCCCGTCCGTCTGTCACGGGCGTTGTATTTTTATTATAAAATAGACGTAATCCCGCGCGCGAGTGGTTGTCATAAACGAGAGAAAAAAAAAAAATGAAAAGAAACAAAAACATCGCACGGCCATTATAATATTATTATATTATACATATATACAATATACGCTTGCGCGCGCGGTCGTCTTGGGTGGCGGCGCACAACAATATGTGTACATGTGTTGTACGTACATAACTACGTATATATGCGCGCGTAAAAAAAATATCCTCGTACTATTATTATTATTATTATTATGCGCGAGCGCCCGTTCGTCGTCGCCGTCGCCGTTTGCCGGTTTGGCCGGCTCCGTTCGCCGAGTGCGTTTCTCGCGTTGCCGAAGAGGATTAAATGAGACGCGGCCGGTCGTCCGGCAACTGGTTTTGGATTATTATTATTTTTTTTTCGTACCGAGTACAATATATTGTTGTAAAACGTACAGACGCGCGTTCGCGCCGCGCCGCGCGCGCGTGTGTGTGTACGATATCGGTGAAAAGAGTTATTATTATTAATAATCGCGGAGGCCCGTTATTTATTTTGTTTTTATTTTTTCCCATCGTCTCTCCGCGGGGGCGAGATTCTCGCGAAAGTCGTTCGCCTGCGTGAAAATAATAATTACAAATCACGTGCTGCACACGCATTCGTTATACGTTCCAGTCGTAATCGATAATCGAAACCTCGCAGTAGATATTATTATTACAGAGTTTGCGCGCGCGTAAACCACGCGTAGAAAATTATCTCTGAAGAAATTTGAGTGAATTTCCATTACTCGCTCATTTCTAGACCCGACAGAGTCAAAACGACTCCGCCAGCCGGCAGGTTTGCTTTAACTCAAGCGATTCGATTAATTTAACGTTATGAGAGGTGGTAGTTTCGCGAATCGATCGGACGCGTCGTATATTCATATTATATACTCTGCAGGTAGTAACAACGTGAGAACTTGTGGTGTTTCTCTCGGACGTTTCGTTTTTGTGTCCATACGGTTAAGTTTTACCTTTATTCCGATGAAATAAACTCGAACGGAAGTTTCAGTAATGCTTCTTTTTTTTTTGAATCTATTAGTTTCTCTAAAATTACTCGACGGCGAGTTACGAAGCTTCATACGTCTCTTCCTGTAGTCGCGCGGGTTTTCTGCTTGTAGACCTATATGAAAAATCGTCACCCTTGGATAACATAATCGAAATAGCTCCACGTGAAGTAGAGTTCGGATGATTTTAGCGCAGGCATTAAAAGTTCGCGAGCGCGGTCGAGTTGTGCGTTTGTGAGCGGACGAATCACGAAAATGGCAAGTGTACGACGCAAACGGGTAACGCCCATATACTACGTCGCAGTTATATACCAAAACTCGAGCCGGAGACATGATAAACAATCGTATTCTTTTAAAGGCACAAAGTCACCTATCCAGTTGGAAAATTCGGAAAAAACGAATAAAGCTTTTTTTAACGAAACACCGTATAGATGGATAACCGCGGTAGTAAGCCGGTATAACGCGCGTAGAAGTAACTTTTTGTGCGAACGGCAGGACCGGTCGCGCGTGTGAAAAACAGTCGGCGGCGGAATAATAATAAAAAAAAGGATATATGTTAAAACGGTCGTTCGCTGCGCATGCGCGCGTTGTAATTATAATATTGTGTGCATCGCGTTTTTATATAATATCGTTTTACAATAATTATCGGCGGGCATATTAACGCGACGACGACGACGACCTCGTCGATTTGTTTTTCATTATTATTAATTATTATTATTATTACTCCTCTTGTATCTCTATAATATTATTATTCAGATGTACCCGTGCCGCCGCCGCACACTGCAGCGTGCCATTACGTTGTAATATGGTTCTTTTTTCAATTAAAATCCCGGCGCGCCGGCTTATCGCGAAACGTCACGTGGGACGTATTAGCGCTGCCGGTCGGTATCATAAAAATCGAAGGAAAAAAATTAAATTAAATATCCGAAGGGAACGAATATTTTACGGCGTAGTGTGCGTAGCAGCGCGGGTTTATATCGATAATATCGCGCGCGCGCGTGAAATACCTTCGACCCGCCGCCGAGCCGTGTAGATTTTTCGCCCGTCCGATAATTGAATCGATTTCACATACGGAAATCGTGTATTGAAAATATAGATATATCGACGACGTAATTTTTTTTCCTCGCTCAATTTATAGACCGAAAAATAAAATACGGCCGGCCGGCGCGGCTTGGTAGTGTCCGCTCGGCTAATCTATTCGAAAAAAAAAAAAAAAAATTTAAGCGACTTTAAAAGACGTTTTCGTGTATATAATATTTACCACTCGACGATAGCTCGCGAAATCATTTTCATTACTCGTTATACAAAGCGTTTGCTTTGTTTTCAGTATTTTCCGTACTTTATATCGTTTTCGTTCGCGGGTGTGGTGTACTACTACCTACCGTTTACCGAATCGTTGGCTCTTTTCGCACCGGATTCAAAACTAATTAATAGGTTTTATTTTTTCATTTTTTTTTTTGCGCTCGCAATTCATGCAAAAAAATCAAGTGGTAGAACGGCTCTAAATTAAACGTAAAGAATATGATTGAAAAATCACCAGCTCAGAATGTTAACGGGACAACGCGGACGGCGTGCGTTACTTTGTCCGAACTAAAGAGACCGTGTAACATCTCCATATATAACAAAGTACCGACGCCACGACGGTCCAGAGGTGTATCACACACACACACACACACATATACACCGAATCGTTTTACCGTTTTCGTGTTTAATTAAAAATATTAGTCATGTATTTTATTTTTTATAATTTATAGATCGAGAACCGTCATGACGCATATAATATTATATACTGGACGTTTCGTACACGCGTATATAATTATTATGGACGCGAAACGTTTACAGATGAGAAGGAGACGAAATAAAATTCGATGAGTTCCCGTACATAATGTTATTATAGTTATTATAAATTTTTTCTGCACGTAACGCGTATAACTGTATTCTCACGATGTTACTCACATTGTAATACTGTTTAGAATTTATGCGGACCCCCATGCGAATTCGGGTTTCCCACGGTGCACACTTTTTCTCGTTTCACTTTGCGCCCGTATGTAGGTTCATATACCTACGATCGTCAAACCGCAATCGACGAAATTCGGGTAAGACTATTTTCCTTTTTCTCCCGTTTCACCTCAAATCCCAATCACGGGCCGTTCGTCGACGTATTATATTACCGCGGCGCGGCCGGCCATGTAGTATTACGATTGAGTTTTTTTGTTTCCGAAAAATACACGACGTATCAAAAACATCACACACACACACACACACGATTCGGTAAACCGATTATTTTACTGCGTCCAATTATATTTCATCGGTTAACTGAACGGAAAAAAACAAATTCTTATGAGGTGCACACATGCGCCGCACACACGCGGTCGGTCAATACACGTCTCGGAAAATACCACATATGTGCAGCTCGCGGGGGGTCAATCGTCTTCGAATATTGAATACATTATTATTATTATTATTATTGTATTATATGTTGCCGAATTTTAATCGAAATATCGTTTGAACGTTACTCTCGTCCATTATAACATTATTTAAGTTAAAAAAAAAAAGAAGGGAAAAAAAAAACGCTCGCATATTATAATAATACGTATACACACACACACCGCAGTGCGCGCGTCGTATACTCGTTTAATAAGTAATTTTTTTTCTCCCTATCGTTATGCATACACATTATATTATATTGTATAGACGTATAATAATAATAATAATAATATTACAAACGTACCAGTCGTCGATCGGAGAAAAAGTCCGCGGCGAATAAACGAAAAACAATACGTGTATAGAGGGGAAAAAAAAATTAATTTGGTTTGTGTACACCGCTGCCGTGTGTGTCAGCGTGTGTGTGTGTGCGCGAGTGTGTAATTTATAATATTAATTCGCCGCGTCGGATGTGTACGTATAAGCGTCTCGTTTCTGTCTTCGGCATAGACACAATCTAGTTGAAACCCGTAAAATTAAAACGAAACCGCGATGAGAAAAAAAAAAAACCATAATAATAGTAATAGCTGGTTCTCCTCTTCTTATCCCCTCGCGGATGCAGATATTTCGACTTTGTTGTACGTGACGTAAGAATGATTTTTTTTCTTTTCCAACGCCGTTGCCGCGAATACGTGTTTTGACTTGTCAAAAAATAAAAACAAACCTGCAACGGTATATTTTCGTCTTACCTGAAATACCAGATTTCAATCTGAATAATAAAAAGTTATACACATGTTACAAAGTAGGTACGCGCCACCTACCCACGCGCCGCAACAGTGCGAAATGTCTAATCGTAAACGCTTAGTCTATTTATCAATTTTTTTAAACTCGTGTGTAACATTTTTTCACCATAACTAAACCATAACGCGAACACTCCGTTTTAATACCCGACATTTTGAAAACCGGATAGGACGTCGCGGAGAATTAACGTTCGGCTCGGCTCGTATTGCCCGTAACGCGTGACGTATCGTTCGACCCGTTCGACTTTGAATTCGAATCGTCGGACTGTTTTTGAAAAGTTTTTGTGTTTTTTTTTTCTCCAGATTTATTTAAGAGTACGCATTTTGCTCGCCTCAAAAGAGCGGAATAAAAATCGAAACTTACCTCGCTGTTACTTTTCTAGTTAAATCATTTGTGATATTATAATATATATGAATGAATTTCGACGAAAACGTTTCAGCGGTACGCTATAACAGACGAATTTCAGAAAAAAAAACATACTCTTCTTTAAAAATAATTCATCTGCTAAAATAATTGTAAAACCAATAAGGCCGAATCGTATTAAATCGATGCGTTTACATTAAATGGCAAATAAAATTATGTTTTTTTATTAATTTATTTGACCGCAGGCATGAAACCCAATCAAGTTCAATACAAACAATGTTCAACTAAATCACTCGTTTCATACGTATTACAACAGCAACAAAGTTAAAAAAATTAATAATAATTAAAGTGTACTGATAGCCTATAGGTACGGTTCAATTACAGAATTAAAATTAAAATATCATGAATGGAAATAGATTTTTTTTTTCGTTTTTTTTTACATAGGTGATAAACTCTGAAGTCGATTTCGAGTCGTTCTCGGAATGTAAAAAATGCGTAAACGTTTTATTAAACACGAGTTACAATACAAAAAATCATGGCAAAAACAGTCTATCTCTATCATTAGGTTCAAACATTACATACTCGTAATAGAGAGTATAATAATTACTGTGTGGCAAAGCGATTTCTTCTGGCGATCCGTTAGTTAACCAACTTAGAGAGCAGTGTCATCTCGAACCGTGTAAAAAATACGACCATAAAACGGGCACGTTTAGCAAGCGACATTTATATTACATTACGGTATGGCAATAATGTGTAATGTGTAAAAATATTTTTCGCCAATCGAAAAACCAATTCTTACGGTATTTTCGGTTTTTTCCTCTTTCTCTTGCGTCTTCGGAAATAATAATAGGTGGCGGCCGTCAGGTCTTTACGAGTTTTAAATGCGATATTTTATAACGTGTCAAATAGTCGTTTAACCATATTATAATAATATATCGAATACTTTACGATGTCTTTTTGCAATATTCGCCGCTGTTATCTTGTTTAGCGATTATTTTATGCTCGTATACGCGCGCCAGTGTATGTACACAAACAAAATGGATATTCATTTAATTATTAACATAAAATAGTTACACACAATGAAGATTATCGTTGTAGCGCTTAACGGAGTGGAAACAAGTTTATGTTTTCAGTTTTACGATTAAAGTTTTCATTGCCTCATGGAGAGTATTATATTATGCAGTGTAATGAACTAAATATACATAATTTAAACAGTACTTTAGGCTATACAATTACGGCGTTATCTTTTGATGGTCCTTAACCCTTTGACTTATTTATTTATGAGAAAAAGTTATTAATGTTTTTATTAGTTTACCGATAATAATATGGCAATTAATTAAATTTTTGAAAACGATTTAATTTTTTTTTTCCCTATTCAAAACGTACGGGTTACAGTACACGAGGTGTACTGTGCGTTAATAAATAATAATTTATACCGTAACTTATACGCGGGCGCGGGATTCACGTCGATATTAGAAGGCGTACTCCGACCATACATTATTATTATTATTATTATTATTATTATATTATTTCGTTTTACGTGTATAGGTGTATCATATACGAATACGGTATTAATTCAATGCTGAAAATTAAACGATCAGATTAGAGTGATTAACCGGTAAACGCGTATGTATATACGCCGGTGCCTATATACTATAATATACACATATACCTACGTATTATTATCATGCGCATTAGCTCGAGATAAATTAATAATTGACACAGACTTCGACGAATGCATGTTTTGTGGTACACATCTGTGTTTCGGAATACGTATCGGTGTGTTTAAGACACACGCAGTACTCGTTTTTACATACTACGCGCGTGATAATAATACCCCCCGACCGACCGCGGTTCGATATAATAATATCTACGATCGTTTCCCGAGCAGCGGAGAATTTGTTTTCACAACAAAACAGTTCTCTCGTCGTATATCGTACACGAGCAGCCGCGCGGCGTTCTCGGACTACACGCGCGCGTATCATAATATACAATATAATATTTTATATTATATTATATATTATATGTTCTTGTCTAACGTTTCGTGACGATTTATTACAGTTTCGCGCACGGCTATTTCGGCGCGGTGCCCGCGCGGCGTGTATTTTATTCAAATCGTTTTTTATTTATGTATTTTTTTTTCATAAACTCGTGTGTGTGTAACACACGGCTACCACGATAATATAGTACTACGCCTCGGCCGGGTTTTACGTTGAATATTGTTGTACGTCTCGTTTGTAAATTATCGAAATCCACCGGCGGTCGCACGATAGTCGATTCCAAGTCGAGCGAAACGCCGGTGCACCGCGCGTGGAAAGTACGAAACGAGAGGGGAGAGAAAGAAAATCGAAAATAATCGTTGCGACTACCGTCGTGCGCGCCCACTAATATCCCGTCTCATCAGACGCGGCACAGGCCGCGGCGTTTAAATCGACGCGAAGCGTGTATTTTACCCGTCCGACCGCCGGAGATCGTCTCGCGTTCGATTCTCACACGTTCCGACGACGACGCGCACATTATATTCGTGCGCTCTGTGGCCCATACCTGTACGACAGCGGATTATTATTAGTCGACTGCAGTTATTCGCTCAGACCGTCTCTAGCGAGTCGTCGGCGGCGAGTCCGGTGCACGTCGTCACGCGAGAACCGCACACGCGGCACCCGATCGTCGTACCTGCAATACGTTTGCAACTGTTTGGTCTTCTTCGCCTCACTCCCGATGATTTTAATTCGCGCTGTACGATTTAATACATACATACGCGTTACGGGACGATAATAATTTGCCACGTTTCTATCTCTCTCCTCTCGGCGTGCATAATATGTATATGATTGTGACATCAATCGCCATCTATTATGCGTGTGTCATAATAACATATACGAGAGTGTAGTTTCAGAAAAAAAAGTACATTTTACACAACATTCGTAAATATCATCTTGTAAAATAATAACGGCAGATGAAAAACTTTGTTTTTTCGCGTGGCTCTATTAAAGTATTCGAAAAACAAAAAAGGAGTCTAACACCATGTATAAATAAATACAATATTAATGTACAAATTTGCACGATGAAGAGACGTAGAGTTTCTCGTTTCTTTGTTTCGCGGAATAACACAGCCTTCGTTAGTGACACAACTGCTTAAAAACATATTCGTGTTAGCGTTTTGCAAATATTCAGTGGTCCAAGTGGGGTAGTAAGTAACGTGACGTTATAATTATTGTTTTTTGATATGAAATGAGTATTTTTTAAAATTCAGGCATCCTTTCGCTTATTTTGAGCCGCTTCGACCGCTATGGATACTTATCAGGCAGTCTACTAATCGATAATAATGCGTGTATATATTCTAATACGTCTTGTAATGATAATAGCGTGGCATCACGATACAACCCCGTTCCGCGCGGGGTCGTTCGTAACGATTTCGACAAAAACAATTGTTCGCGTTTTTTCATTTCTTTTTTGAAATTTTCTTAACGTTTTAACTGTTCCGCTGCCGAAAGATAATTAACGTACAATATAACTGGCGATGGTCGCGGCGCAAAACGCGACGACGTTGTATAATGTAATGTGCGCGGCGCCAAGTACGTTTGGCTGCCTACAACACCCGTGCACCGCGTCCTAAAAAAGAGTCGGCGAATATTGGATATTGACCAAGAAAAACGTATTATGTATAAATGTTTATGGGCGATGGCGCCCGTTGCACTCGACCGTTTGCGAGTAAAAATTATGTGTACGGAGAGAAAAAAAAAATCATCGTTACGTTATACGGGCGACTCTACTCGGAGTAGAAAAGAAGAAGAAAAAAAAAACTTGTAATAATAAATCGCTAGCATGTCCGGGATTAATAAAGAAAAATCACTCCGTGTGCTCACAACATTCGCAGAGTTATGTGTGAGCAAAGAAGAAAAAAAAGTCGTTTATTATGCTTTTTTATTTATAACGTTTTATTGCCAATAAACGTCAAATTTCGTTATCATCGCGACGTGTGGGAAAATTTACCGTCTCGAGAAACTTTATACGCCGTACGGGTTGTATACGCGCGCGGTGTGTGTTTTTACAATTTTCATGATACCGGCACCTTAAAGAGTCTTAGGTACAGGATACGATAAAAATGCGCTTTGTTCGGACGCATTTACTATTATTAAATTCGATTTGAATTCGATTACGTTGAACTTTTTAAAATTATCTCTTATTTATTTTATTTTTTTCAACATTCATTACAAACATTTACATTTAATATTTATATTTACAAGTTGATAAATCCCAGTACGAGTGATAGCTCGTGTGTGGTGAGAGTAGGTAGTATATTACAATTATCATTGGTTTAATAAATTTATATATATATGTATTGATAAAATAAAAGCTATAATCATAACTACTACTAAAATACTATTACTATAATAATAACGACGGGATATTAAAACAAAACGTTGAAAGGATTATCGCGTTCATAATTTTTTTTTATCATAATTTTAAATTTAATATCATTATCAATCAATGCGGTAATACATCAATATATTATATCATATATTTATATAATATATACGATTGTATTAAATTAGCGTGTCAATTGGATCTTCAGTTATGTAAGTCGGTAAGGTTAAAACGATAAAGACCTCGACCCGATCCATTCAGTAGTTTCGAAGAAATCTATTAGTCACAACATCAAACCGCGAACATTTTTTCGACATCAGTTCAAAAGATTTGAGTTCGAGGTTAAGAATATAAATAAATTGTACTATTATCATATGGAAATACGTTTCATGCACATCTAGATAATAATAAATACGGATTAATCGAGTTTGATTTACAAGAGACACGCGAGTGTATAAACTTTGCTCGACGCGTTACTGCGTTTATTATAATATTATGTTACGTTTAAATCGCGACGGTAAAATATCTTAAATTGCATTATTATATAAGTCTTAATACCAAGATGTACTCACCGAATTAGCTCGGCACCGGGTCGAACGACCAAAAATAATACTCCCTTAAGACCACAGTCCGGATTTCTCGGCGAATAATGAATTTTTTTCGATTGTAATTTTATTATTTTTTTAATTGGGTTAGAATACCGTGAATATAATATGTTCTATATATTATCATACTGTGTTGAAGTGTGGGGGAAGTTGCGAAGGGATGCGCAATCGTACTGCCTCCCTCGCCTTGTCCTGCGATACACCGCGCGCCGCACTAATAATCTATGAAGTTTTTTTTTTTTCTGACCGCGCGAAACATTTCCACCCTCGCCCGTCGTCGTTGTACGATAATAATACGCCGAGGATCTTTGAAATACGAAAAAAAAAAAAAAACAACTACTTATCATTATTATTACTGTTATTATTATTATCATTATTATTATTATTATTATTATTATTATTATTATTACGTATACCGCGGCACACGCGTAGTATTATATACCCGCCGCAGATATTATTATTAAAGTATAACGTACGTACGAGTATATGTATCTCGGACACAATGCCGGGCCCGCTGCAAAGGGAGAGTCGCAAAGGACGCGCGGCCCCGACGATGATGATGATGATGATGAAAGCCATACGCAAAACACACAAAACCGCGGGGGATTGTTACTTAAATAAATACGGCACTGCAGCCGGTTGAAAATACGAATTTACTACGTATACATGTATATATTCGTACATATAATATGTATATAAAGGCGGAGAAAAGGTCGTTGTATAAAGGTACGCGCGGACGGCGGTGGTTGCTGCGCAGCGTGTGCGAGGCAAATTATCTGTTTGTACCCATTCTCTGCCGCTTCCGTTACTTCTGTTACTGTACTACTAACCGCGTGTGCATATATATATGTGTGTGTGTGTGTGTGTGTGTGTGTATACCCTCAGTCCGCCAAACTAAATTCAACTTTCCTCCACCCGTTGCATTCGTCGACCTATACTCATCCTTCGTCGTCGTCGTCGTCGCCGCCGTCGTCGTCGTCGTCATCGTCGTTGACATCGTCTCATTGGCTTGTTTGCGCGTGTGTGCGCGCGCATAAAGTAGTTTCTTTGAGCTCAATGCAAATTACCATTACTACCCGTTCGCCATCGTCGCCCTGACTATTGTAAATACGCATTTTCCCTCTGCGCCGCCGGTTTGCCGCTAAGTAATTATCGTCGTGTGCATATACGCAGTGCGTGTGTTTGTGTTCGTAAGTCTTTACAAAAATACACAGAGAGAGAGAGAGAGAGAGAACGACGATGATAAACCCCGCGCCGCGTTTTGATCTCTGCCGACTGCAACTCCGGTCGTTGATTTACTTTCTTTTTTACCTCCCCCTCCCCCCTGTTCCGCTACGCATTATTTGGCTTTACGCCCTCGCAAATTTCCAAATGTAAATACTTACCCGGAGCAAGAGAAAAATAATAATAATACGAAATACGCGAGGAAAAGCAATCGGCGGCGGCGGTAGCTAGTGTACATAACTTTATATTGTATACAATGCGTGCGCGCATACCTACCTTACTCGTATTGTGCGTTATTATTAATGATTTTTACCGGCCCAGTGTTGTCGTTGCCGCCGCCGCCGCCGCCGCAACCGTTCCTTTTGTACCCGCGGGAGTTTATTTATTTTTCCGTCCCTTACCCGTCTTCTCGCGGGCCTACTCTCCTATACCAGCCGCGCCGTATAGGTCAACGAATAAGAGGAAAAAGGATACTGTATGGGAGGAAAAAAATGAAACAACGGGCGAGAACAGAAATCACACCGATCCATTTCTCTTGCGAGATTCTCTAGCGGCTCGACACGTCCTCTCCCACAGCCTGTCAACGATATCTCCCCCTCTCTCTCTCTCTCTCCGTCGTGATCTATCTTGTCGTCGCACACACTTGGCTTTTTCTACATCATTGTCGCCGCGCCGAGTATAATCCTTTTATGTCGACGGCAGAGAAAAAAAAAAAAATGTCACCTTTTGTTCAATAATACCGTCTCGTTCTTCCACTCTTTGGCCGAGCACGATTTATCACTGTTGCCGAGATTAATGAATCCGCGGATAAGCCGCCGGCACGCCCGAGAAAAAAAAAATTAATAATATTAGGTAAAATATATACCGGCGTCATTGTAGTGCCCGTACAACGCGCGCCGTCATAAAAGCAATACAAGGAGAGAGAGTCTCGGCCGTTTTATTGTTAAATTTATTTACTGCTCAAAAGTCCGCCCGAGATATTCGAGTTTGTTAAAAAATGTCCGCAACAGAAAGTGCCCGGATAATAAATTCGCAGGAAACGGTATTTATATGCCGTACACATAATATTGTATATACTTACTGTAGGCGGTGTCTCGACTGTAAAATGTAAAACCGGGACCGTAAAAAGTATGCGTCATCTCGCGGCATTACAGGACGCACCGGTATAAACATAATTATAAGTATACACTCGGCGCACAAACGAATTGAAACAGGGCCTTTTCATTATTTGAACGCGCGCACCATCGCAATAATCAAATATAACTATTTGATGTACAAACTTATGGCAAAAGCTTTTGAGACGTTAAACTTTCTGCGCGCGGACAAACAATGTCTCTGTCTCTGTTCGTCGTCCTCTGTGCAGTCTCTCTTCACTGCGCCCCGCCGCGGACACTTCTCGCGAGTTTTGTTTACGTGGGAGCCCATGAGTTTTCCCTCCTATCCGTTCTCAGTTTCGCAAGCAAAGTAATCCCCAACAGCCCCGCAGTCGTCTTACTTCGCCGTTGTCATCGTCATCGTCGTCGTCGTATTTCCATTGCTGTTCTTCGGTCTAATCACCGAGAAACAATCCCCGTCTTTGAAGTATGTGCATCGTTGGAATCGATACGAAAACACACATACAAGTCTGAAACTGACTTTTGAAAACGATATTTTTATATTTCTCGTTCTGTTCGATTATTGACGCCGAAAACCCTATTATTATTGTTCCTTTAGATTGAACGTACCCAATACGATTTCATTTGGTATGTAATATGTATATTATGCGATTAAATTGATTTTGTATGTGTAATACGTAAGAGATATCCGAGACGTATATTTCGTCTGTGCCTAGTGTTTGTCGGCAAAGATTAAATCGCATTACGTCAACGTAGGATTCAGTTATTGAGTAGTCTGGGCCCGAAAACATTCTTATTACAGAGTCGTATTCGTGTTAGAAAAGTTTTTCTTTCACTTTATAGAACACCATCAAATGATAAAAGTTATATACAGTCGATCAAACTGGTTTGAATTCGGCCGATGAGAATATAATTTATACTGTTGGACAGAGTCGAGTACAAACATATGTTTTATTCGTTTATTGTCTACGATCGGAACGATTTAACTGTATAATCGTATATATCTGTTCCGAGTGTATCAGTTCGACGAATGAATCGTGTAAGTCAACTCATTCAGAAATAAAATAAGTTTTTTAAAATAACTATAGTGTTTTATTAGGTCAGATGTAATAATTGTGAGAAACTGTTTTCACTAGCGATTTCAATATTATGTAAAAAATTAAACGTTATTCAAAGTGGTTATTTTAAGAATTAAAATATAACAAGAGTTTCCTAAAAATACAGGTGCTTAAGAAGATTTACAATCGGTCAACGTACCAAATAGAAAAACAATAATTTATTTAAAATTTCGAAATATAGATCCGATATTTTTAATACGAAAAATATAATACAAACGATACGATTTCAACACAATATTTCAATAATTATCCGTTGTCTTCTATATTAATCGATCGAAACGTTTAAAACCAGTGTTCGCGTTTTCGCGATTTTCGAACAGAGATGATGTACCTATATAACATTAATAGTGGCGTATCGATGAGTATCATCGGTGTAGTGTCGAACGCGGTAAAAATGTGGAAATCTGTAGACGGCCGACGGACGAGAGAGGTTTTTTTTTTCTTTCCGGAACGGCCCGGCCCTTACACGAGCGACCATACTCGACCGAATAGCCCGCGCCCGCGGTTCTGCGTACGTACGCCACCTACCTACGGGTATTCTCGATCATTAAACATGTTGTTCAAATTAGACGAAATGTAAATACCTCGTAGTTATAACGCAGAATATCGCCATAGATCGAAGCATGCACGATACGAAATATAATATTTAATAACGCGGAGACTCGGTAATTTGTATAATAGGTGGTGTTTTCCTAATTCGAACCGTGTAATAGCTACGAAATGAGAAATGCGAAAACTGGTTTTCTTACCGTATTATACGAGACGGACGGCCGAAGCGTATTATAATATTATGCTTCTCCGATATTATCTTCGGACCGCGCGGTAATTAAAATGTGTAATACTTATGAAAAAACAGCAATACGCGTACGAGACTCTACAGCTGCGTGCCGAGCGATCTCTCTCGCCCGACGCGCCGCTGTCGCGTGTATTGTTACGTGCGAACGAGACTTTTTTTTGCTTTTCCAAAACGCGAACGCGATACGTTCTCTTCGTCGCAAAACAGCCGAAATCTAAACGACTCTGTCGACGATCCTTATACATCGCAGCGTCTCGTTTCTTTATCTCGTAAACCGACCGCCGCCGCGCCGTTGCGACGAGTAAATAACCGTTTTTCGGAATATCAAGAGGACTCGTTAATACTTTTCACTCGATAACAATGCGCCGGGCGCACGATGCCGCCGTAGACGGGCGTTCCATCGCGCGTATTATGAATATACGTATTCATTTTTTTTTTCCACGATAAAAATGATTTCGAGTTTTGGCTAATGCCGCCGCCGCCGCTGCACACACCGCCGGGACGTTTCGAGGACAATCATCATAAATCAGTCGGTCGGAAAATGATATAATATGCGCGAGCGTATATTAAAAACAGGTATTATGTACCGTAAAAATAATAGCGATCAATCATAATATTATAATGGTAACGCGGGGCAGGTGGCTCGGCGGGGGGAGGTCGGACATCGGCGACCGAGGAGATTAAAAAAAAAAAAAAAAAACAAACGCTACGCTGTGAACTTTTTCGATTGTATTATATGTACGTGTATAATTTTCGGCCGCGTATCGTCGTCGTATATTTACTACCAGCGACTACTACTACGCTGCCGTAGTGCAGCCGGGGATCCGGTTTTCGGACTCGACTGGTTGCCAATCCGCGCGCGATGGGTTCTCTCTTGTCCGGCGAGAAAACAACAAAAAGTATAATTAATACCAACGCAACAACAACAACGACTACTACTACTACTACTACTACTACTACAACAATAATAATAATCATCGTACGATCATAATTATTATTATACCGGCGAGAGAGACCGGTCGCCTCGTCGTCGTCGTCGTCGTCGTCGTAATAATAGGTATATGAGGATATTATAAACGACGACACTTGACCCCATTTCGGAATTTTTCGGCGCGATTACGATATTATATTAATATAATATTGTGCAGAACGGCGTGTCCGTCCGTCCGCCGCGGTGGTGGTGGTGTCTCGCGGTGCAGCGACGACGGCGTCGTCGTAACAAAACCTACCGCCGCAGATGGGCTAGAAAGTAGAATATCGTTGTTAATTATCCGAGCGTACGTACGCGCGCCGCACGGCGATTAGAACTGGTTTTCTTAAGTATGCGCGCGTTTTACCTATCCGTTTATTAATTTATACACAACAACGGCCGCGGCGGTGTACACGTCGTCGTCGTCGTCGTATATAATATATATCGTATTTATATAAATATTTTGTTCGCGATCGTGTGTGATACTATACACACACACACACACACACACACATAATACGCGGTGTAGTAATATACGATATTAATATAATAGTCGTGCGGCTCCGGGGGTAGGGTGCTAGATTATCCCGCGAGTTATTCAGGTTATAATATTATATATACAATGCGTACATTGTAATGTGGCGTGTCGTTTGCGCGTGCGTGCGTCAAGAGGAGTTACGAGGTCGACTTGTTTGAATAATCTCCGCGCGCGCGTGTGTGTGTGTGTGTGTGAGAGTTACGACGACATGACAATCGGACGGGCGTCAAAATAACACCGAGAAATAGAGAGAAAGAGATCTCTTTACATTGTGTGCGAGCGTCGTATATATTATATATTATGTATATATTTTCACTATTACCGAGGGCGCGCCCGGGATTGTTTTTTTCTTTTTTTCGGGCTAAATACGATTATTTTTCAATAGTAATATTATGTATGTATTTTTATTAATATTTACGAAAGCACGCTTTGTTGTGCGCGAGCTTTTACTACTCGTTTTGTTTGTGGTACGTCTCGATGATAATTTTTACTTCGGTTTTTGAATCTGCCCCCTCGGCTGTGCCCTTTTTACGCGAACGGTAGCCGCAGCGTCGTCGTCGTCGGAGGAAGAAGGAGATATCCTTCTCAGGGTTCCTTTGGGTCGGCGCGCGGAGAGGAGGCGGGCGCGACGTTAATAACAACGGAAATCGACGCGATAATACAAACGTAATAACGACGACTAGGAGAGTATACTTACTGCGGCGATGACGACGGCGACGTGAAATAATTGAACCGCCGACACATGCCAATCCCGTGTCCGTACGATAATTAGGAGGTAGTTTGATATACATGTTACGCCGCACGCGGAGGAAATTATACGGGTTACGTACGTGAGCGCGTACACGGAAAGACTTCTCGTGTTGGACGTTAATTTTTTTTTTTTTTTTTATTATTATTATATATCGCATGACGAGACGACGTCGTCCGTCAAGAGTGTTTTTCCATTATGTAAAGCGCGCGGGGCGGCTTGACCCGCCGTCGCCGCGGCATGACTCGCGCCGAGTTTCCACGGTAGGAGTGGCCGACCGGAATAACCTATTATACTCGAGTGTTTAAAAGAATAATAATATTACGCGGAGCTTCGCCCTCGATGTTTGTTATATAATAGCTAGGCATTCTTCATAAGCGAATTCGCAGTCGTGTTTACGCGCGACGATAACATCGGCGCGCACAAAACGAGTGGTCCGAACGAATACTTTTTCCCCTTTGAATGTGTATTGTTTTGCGCGTAAAATACAGTAGAAACGGTCGCGGTAGTCGTCGATTAAAGTCTCTTTTCTATGACGCGTGATTCGAAAACAGCGAAAACATGTTGAAGATCCTTACGCCGCGCGCTGGTAGTTTTTCGATGTTTGTTAAAACGTGATGTACACGAGGGCGAGGGCGGCGAACAGTTTTTTTGTTATGAAGAAAACAGAATTTCCCGAACGCTAAAATGAATTAAAACTACTCATACGAGTATATGTATATATATAGTATGTATATGGTAATCGACAGTAAAATAGGTATAAAAATAAGTAAACAAAAGAATTAAAACTACCAATTAATAATTAGTAATTAGGTATATTATAACATTACTATATTTCTTATGTCGGACGTATACATTTAAGTCTGTTCAAAATGTCTCGGGTCACTTCGACTGCTGTGCCCACAAAGATAACAAGAGCGGATATGAATAAAGGTCGAAAACGGTAAAAAAGCGATCAGTATGCTTCCGACAGCGGCAGGGTGAACACGTCCGACGCGTCTGAAACGTCTACGCACTAAACCGAAAGCACGAATGCGTCCGAAAAAGGAATTATCATTACTCCGCTGCATCCGTTGTTACATCGACTAATTCATAATTTCAATTACATTTTAACGAACACTTGATTCAAATTGGTACGTACGTTTTTTCTAAATAATAGAAATTCCATGTTTTCGCGTTTCAATCAGATTTGTGCCGCTAAGTTCGCCAACTCGTCATTCTGATGTAGGGTGTTGCAGATGATTGGTTCATCGTGTTCATTTTATTTTTAACGTTATTTTTCGGCATACTATATCGTTCTCGCGGGCGCGTTCGGGAGAAACTTTTGGCGTTTTACGTTTATACGCGTTCCACTGTTACATGAATTCATGCATCACACACGAACACTTATTATAATACTGATATGCCCCTAGTTTGTATATAATTATGTGGTAGAAAAATAATATTGTCTCTGGAAAAATCCGTTTCGTGTAAAATGCGCCGCGTCTATTTGTGTACAAATGTACAATATATATAATATACGTACTACAGTGCTGTCGGCGCCGATTAAATCTGAACGAAACGTGCGTTCGAAAAATTACGTCTGTTCAAAGGCGCCGCGACTCGTTTACACATCTTTCACGGTCGGCGTGCATGTTACTCGCGGCAGGTATAATTAATCATTGACCAATATCTTTTGAGCCGGCGTAGACTGCGGAGGAACAACGTCCGGAGCTTTATTTCCGACGTCGTCGATCGCCCACTCTTCGGGGTGATTGATACACGTCGTAATCGTTGCCGTTTTCCCCTTCGTCGTTCCGAAAACGTCACAATAAAATATATTATTGATAAACATATTATACTATTAATAAATAATATACACGATGTATAATAACTAATTGCGGCGCGCGGATTGTCTATAGAAAGTTTGTAAACCTAATCTGTTTATTGTGTAGGTACACACACACATATGCTTACAAACGTACGATCGAAGATTATTTTAATTCGTCTGACGCTTAATTTATTTGCGTACGTACACACCTCGCCGTCGTTGTGCCGTTGTTTTATCGGTTATTGAAATCGCGCGCGTCTATTCCTCTCTACGGCGCGCTGCAAACTTTCTAGAACACACTTTGTGATGGAGTAGTTTTCATATCGCGTACCTATATTTTGATTCGTCAGTTTTCTCCTTGCGAATTATCCTAGTCCAGCTGTTATACTTACAACACGTCATACCGCGATGATGTATAGTTGTGAAAGATATGCTGTTGGCACGTGCTCTTTTCCAACGATCTGGTTTAGAATATAATATTATAATAGCACATAGGTACGTACGTTTTATTCGTCGGGAGAAATGTCCACACAACGGAATACGAACAAACAAAACGTGTTATATTCATATCGAGGGACTCGTCTCGATTTTTCAGCACTCTATTCACGTCACGTGAACTCTACGTAGTTTTTGACCCAAAGGAAATGAAAACAATTATTACAATCGTCGTAATTTTCGTCATTTTCGTCAGTTTTTTTTTCAGAGGCGCATACGAAACGTCTGAAATAAATAACAATAATATTGTCATTGATTTTTCTACTATGGGTTAATAATAGGAAACGTTTACGAGCGCGTTCACTTGCACTTGCACTGACCGCCTGATGTCTGTCGAAGGCGCGACAGCGCGAGGGGAGACGAGAACTATAGTTAGATGCCGCGGCAATGGTCTTATGACAGTTAAGATTAACCGAGGAGATAAGAAACATTTTTCGCTTTGACTTGGTTCCAGCAACGTTATTTTTAGCCGGTCTTATTCGAAATGAACCCCCGTGTCGCGCGTACGTAACATTATTTTTTAACATTCCTCATTTGTCAAAGGCGGCGTAGAGAAATGAATGAAATTAATAAGGACCAAACTATGCGGATGGGGCAGATTAACTGATTAATTTTCAGATCAAACGAACGAATTAAATTTTTAAACGCCGCGTAAATAATCTTCTAGTATTGTGCGGCATATTTTTAATTTGTCGATTTATTATGTGATGTGCCTATATAAGTCTCTAAAAATATGATTTACATACAAGCGTATATGAGCTGAAGAAGAGGAAAATGTAATTTGAACGACGCGACTCGCGCGAAAAAAGAAATCATTCCTCCGATGAACATTACACTTTGATATCGATTTCGATTTATTTTTCTTTTTATTTTTTTGCCTTTAAAGAGATTAGATTTCTACGCCGTCTGCTCTTGAGTTTTCTCCGAGGGTTTTCCGACTCGATTCACCGCGGTATCGATATCGTATCAAGTCACGATAAACCATAGTCGACGATAGGGTATTAGCCGTTTAACGCGACTCGAGTGTTCGCAGATCGTTTGAGCGACTTTTCAACGACGCTCGTGCGATTTCGGAACCGCGTCGAGTCGACCGTCGTCGTCGTCGTGCGGCGGTTTCTATCAATCCGATCAATAATAACCTGACCGGGTATTACGTACGGTTTCCGAGTTATAATTGGGTCTCCGACGGCGATTTAGTGTGGCGTGTACGCTCGGAAAACTCCTCGCCCGACGACGCACGGCAATCCCGATCGCCGCCGATAATGGCTATCCCGGAGTAGCGTGTATATTCTCCGACGAGAAACACTCGCGCGTTCGTATATTATAATATACACGCACGCACACGCGCACACACCTTTGTACCTACCGATGTTTTGTGTTGTGTTTGGACAGAAGAGACGGAGGAAACAATGAGACGGAATGCCGGTGACCGGCAGAGGAGAGATAATAGTGGTCAGGTGACGCCGCGCGGGGGTAAATCTATGAATAAATAATCGGACTTGTCGGTGTGCGCCGCGCATGCATATACGTCGTCGTAAGTTTACCCGCCTCACTATAGTGTTGTTGAAGTATAGGGCTAGTGTCTCGTCACACACACACACACACACACACGCAAAAGACGGCGGACGAATTAAACAAATCCCGGCGTCGTCGACGACCAAATGCGGAATGCACACGCGTGTGTGTGCATCGGTGCAGTGGTGTCGTCGTGCGTGAAACCAGTTTATTTTAGACGCGGGTATAAATTATCACCTGCCGGAATATTTCAATTTATTTCGTCGAGCGGAAAAGGACGGAAATAAGAATAGAAATAATAATGGTAGAGAAAAAAAAAAAAAAAACCGAACACAGGTACACAAACCCCCACGGTGTCGGCGAAGAGAGCGTCTTTTTCCGGACAGGTGTGAAATGGCGATCGCGATTGAAATCTCAATCGATCGGCGAGACGCGCGCGCGTGATTCGCGTTCCTTTTCCGACGACGGATGGAAAATGATAAAACGGACGGCGTGGCGTTCGTTTCGATAATATTATTGTTTTGTATTATTATCGAGTGTAATGAAACGGAACGGCACCTTCGGGTTGTAAATTAGTAACCCACTCGAAAAAAAAAAACTGTTATGATCAATTACTATACGACGTGTGTAATCGAATCGGACGCAGATGGTTTTTTCGAATTATTATATCCCGTTCGTGTATTTCGAACGCACAAACGCGCGGAAACAACATGGTTTTTATTACGTGCAGTACTTATTATTAAATTTGAATATCACTCGGTATCGGTTTTAAATATTTGTATTATTAGTTGTTGGCGGCGGCGTAGAGGCGTTGTCGGAGCGTTTGTGTTATTGCGTTGTGTGAGGTTGAGAAAAGGTTAGTGCTCACCCGGATTTACTTATCCTAAGCCCAAATGGATCCCGATAAGGACTTGTATTGATTAAAATATTCTCGAGGACTCGCGTTTTCGTTTCATTTCGAATCGCGCACGATATTGAAATTCGAACACTCGGCAGGACTCGCGAAAATCTCGCGCCACTACGCGCGCGCGGTTCGGAGAAAGTATTATAACAAGTTTGATTTTATATCGTGCCAAACTTTTTCCCTTCTTTTTTCGTCGTTTTTTTTGTTTTTTTTTTTCATTACGATCGATTCGCAAAACTCTAGTCGAACAAATATAATTTATCGTCGTCGTCGTCGTCGTCCGCGTTCGCGCGACCCGAAACTCGGCGATAAATCCAACGGGAATATATTATATTATTATAATATATGTGTTATAATATTAAATCTCCCGTTGACGGTGGCCGTTCGCCGTGAGATACTTAAAAAAAAAAAACCTTATCGCGTCGCGTTTTCACGTCGCCGCCGTTCCATCCAGTCGGAGCGCGCGCACACATACACGCGCATTAAATTCCGTGTAAATTATTGCGGCGCGCAAGTGTTGTAATTGCTACGGGACAACATAAAACCACAACCATTTACGTGCCGCCACCTCTTATAGACGTACGAATGCGTCGAAGAAATTAACATATTTAACCCATTGGTCGCGGCGGCGGCGGCGGCGAACCTATAAACTCCGATTAGACGCAGATAGTCGGTATATAATAACGCGGTGTCACATTATTTATAATTCGTTTTATATCAAATAGTCGCTCATAACCGACGACGGGACGGTCGCCGATGATAACATGACGTGCATTTTCGTTTTGTTACCCTGTCGGAGGATTAATCGAACGCGTCGTCGAGGTCTCTCTCGTCGTCGCGTCTGGCCAACGACCGGGACGTGACATCGTTTTCACCGACATTTTGACAACCGCGATTGTTATTGTCAAGACGACTTTTAGTGTTTGCTCTTCGATCTCCATCCATACGCGCGCGTGAAAAGCTACGGGCCACGTGGCATGAAGGTACGATTACATATTTCTCGGGTGCGAAAATCCGTTTTCGTCCGGAGGTCTCTAAAGGTCCGGTGGAAATTATCTCGGATATGTAGAAATAACAAAATAATTGAGTCGTGTGTAATGTGAATAATATGCAAAACGTTGTAAATCTAATCTGGCGGCGATCGGATCGTTTTGACGTATAGTATATATACGACGTGTGTGTGTGTGATATTCGTGAGGAATTTACTATTACTGTTTGTATTATTTTAATCGTCGTTTTCGAGGAAACGATAATTCTCGAACAATAATGCGTTTTATGCTATAATATTATCATGATGTTATCATACGGAACATGAATCTTCTTCTTCTTCTTCTATTCCTCCGTCTTCTCTCCCATCATCTAGTCGAGGTCGGCCACCCAAGTCTTCAACGTTCACTTTAGATCGGTTATTTTCATATCGTTCTGTAACGCCTCACATAACACCTCTTTTCGGCCTTTCCGTGCGAGACTCGAATGCTATTTGTATGAGAATTTGAATATCTGATTGCGCATAACCATTTTGATATGTATAGTAGTATACCTGTTGCTCACAGCACCAGTGTTCACTTCAGATTCGGTGTCTGAACTTCATTGAAGCACGTTATTGTCTTCAGACGTCATAGTATATAAATATTATATTCCTTCAAAGTCAGCGTGATATTAAATACCACGTTAGAGGCATTATTAATAACAATAATATTTATTTATACCAAAAGTAACTACGATTATACGATATTACATCGATTAAAATAATAAAATATAAATTATTTTATTACGTTTCTCTTAAAATCAGTCCTAAGACTGTATCGAACGAGAGAATGGCTGGGCGGTGGTACTCGATAAGATATACAGACATAAGTAAATATCACGTTATCAAATACGTCTTATAAACTCGATTTATTATTATATTTATGATCACGACGATTTGTCTTAAAAGCTTTTATATTGCGCGCCCAACTTGTATGCAGTATTATAGGCGTTACGTTAACTAAATAATTAAGTACACGGAGACGTGTTTTTCTTTTTTTACTGCCATCCGAAGTGCCGTTGGTACTTTCGTTTAACAGACACACGGAAAACGCATAGAATTACGGTCGCCACTGATTGGCAGTGCGCAGTGTGCGCTCGTATACGGACGACGGCGACGTGTGCGCGATAATAAGGTGCGATAAAAATTTCAGAACGGACGGCGGCCGTACTATCACAAGGCAGTCCAAAAGAGACCCCACGGACAGTCGTCGTCGTCGTCGTCGTTCTCGCGGCCTTATTATCACGGTGATCGGCGGTGGCGCATTGTTAGTCCCGTTGACGATATCATTGCGATCGCGCGATTTCTAAACGCAGAAATCGGTAAGAAACCGCGGAAAACCGCACGCAGCGTTCGATCGCTTTCTTTTCTTCCTATTTTTCCGCGCGCGCGTATCGATCGGATCGATCTGTAGCCTTTGTACGACGACGGTACTACCTTTGTACGCGCGTCGATCAGCAAAGCGATTTCCATACGTGCTCGGACGTCTCCAAGTCCGTTATTTCGGTGTCGAATGATATTATAGTATTTAAGTCCTTATAGTGATGTTTTTTTCGAAAAACCGACAGATCATAGATTTTTTTACTCTGCGGAGATATTTCAACGTGAACTTTATTCATACAAAGATCGACAAAGTAATTATAATATTATAGTATTGTGTAATATTGCTGATTATAGTGTCGACGTGGAAAGACCGGCCGAATAAAATGTATCTGTTGAGGTGTGATCGTGACTTGTTTAAATATTTTAAAATGACAATCGACGACGAGGAGGAGGAGGGAAAAAACGCACGATTATTAGTCCTCGTGGATAATATAATATGAGAGAGGCGAAGAACACGATTAGACCACGAGTGGGCAGTGATAATAGAGTTCGAGTTAGATATGAAACGGTCGTATTGGAATGTAAACGGAGGACGGGTCGTCGCAAGTATTGTTGTCTCTACGCGCGGACGCGTACTTAAATGCAGTAGTTTATGGCGTCGGATCGTAAAAAGATTCACGTTACGAGTAGTAGAGACTAATACTACATGACGTAGACACAGCACCGGGTCGATGCGTTCGAAATCCCGACGTCGAAACGCCGTGGGATTCCGCCTCGCGCGCGGTGACAATCGACCGGAAAACGAGGTCGTCTCATATTTTAGTGTATTTTATCTGCGTGTATGATATTATGGCCGTCGTATAATAATATTGCGATATTATTATGTTTGTTAATTGAATTCAAGCGTGTGTATTATCCATATACGAGCATATTATACAATGGGCGTATTATAATGGTCGCATGGACTCGTTTCGCGGGTTTCGTCAGTGGAAAAAAAAACGCGAGCTTTAATTTCGGTCGTACTACAAGTAACGTACAATGGCCTATAGTTACGTACACTATAATATACGTTTCTCGCGCACATATGACGACTCCGCGTATCGATGACCGGGCCGCGTCGTCGTCGTTTATTATAATGTTTACTGCGCGCGGACTGTCACCGAAACGGGTTATTTTTTTCTCTTACGCGAGATTACAATACTTTTTCATTAACTCTTAATGGACTTTACGCGACGGAGAAAAAAATATAAAAAAAAAAAAAAATACATAATATACGTATATAATAATAATACGCGTCCGCCGCGCGTTCGGTTTTATTATTATTATTTTTTTATTTTATATGTGCGTGTTTTTTTTTTTTTTCCTCTTCTTTTCACGTGATGTCCACGATCTCCGCCGATCGTGAGAGAGTGCGCGCGCGAAACTAATTAAGCCGATAATACCTTTTGACAGATACGCGCGGCGGCGGCGTATATATGTGTACACAATATTATTGTGTGTGTCGAGTTTATTTTTTTTGTTCACTACCATTATTATTATTATTATTCCCATCGTCGTCGTCGGCGAGTATATTAATTTCAACGGCAGCCGTACGGGGAAATAACGAACGCGTTGCCGTCAACGTCGTTTCGGCAGACGATTTTTCTAAAGATTTGTCGTCGCAGATAATAAATACGCCACACACACACACACACACACACACACACGTATAGTTTTTACATATTGTCGTTGATTACAGATAGCGACGTGCGTCCGAATAATATAGTATTTTTAAGTACGTTCCGATCGGTTTTTCTAACGAACGTTTACCCGTCGTCGTCGGTTTCGCCCGGACAAAAAAACCGAGCGGGTATTGTAATTTGTATTCCAAGTGGTCGGACTCGACTCGAGTATCCGTTGCCCGACGTTTAATCACCTGCAGTTATGTAACGTTTAAGTAGCTACCTACGTCTCGCGTCTTTCTCTGGCATACCATTTATACCCGAAACCACCGTGCACACGAGTCGTCGCGTTCATCGGCGTCAACGCGATGTTCGTATGGATTCGAACGTAACGTTTTTTTTCTAATTCTTCCGTTTCGCTTTAACGAATCGTCGGAATTAGACACGGGTTTTGTATGCGGCCATGGTCGCGGATATATCGATCGGTAAATTAACGAATCGCCCGGATTTACTGTTTCGACGGACGGCGTACAGCAGCTGTACGAAGGTTTTGGGCCTGCGGCGGCGGGATACGTCCGTGTAAAAATCGACTTTCCGAACCGATTCTCTTCGCGATTCGCAGTGCCCTGCGCTTGGCTTGGCTGTATGTTCGCACGGCGAACCATGACGATCGATACGATATAATGTACACGTAAATCCATCGGAGAAGAATATAAGTGTATACCTATTTCCAACGATGGGTTTGAATTTATTAATTGTTATAGTCGGTCGATTTAACTGATTTTTTTTTTTTTATCAAACCATAAATAAAACAATTCAGCAACTAGGTAATAAATTATTTCTATATTTCATGTTTAAGACTATAGGTACTTATAAATGAGTTGATTGGTCTTTAATTAAAAAAAAAAACCACATATTATATAATATGCAATTTTTTATGTATATTTATTGTTATTTATAAACGACAGCTTTGACAGGCGATGTTAGTGTTTCGAGAGTAACGAGAATTTTTTTTCCCCCTTCATTTTTTATCAAGAAAACTGTGGCGTATATACCCTTGAATTTATTTACCAATACACCACTGCCTATTTCCAAGTGACTCGACGGCGCGGCGCATAAATATAATATACTATACAAGGCGACGAGAAACAATGACGTTTTACACAATGCACAATGGCATCGGTTTACAGTTTTGTAATAATAGTTATAATAATAATAATTCAATTCAATTCGCCGGCCGACCGTTCTCTCTCTCTCTCTCTACAAAGGAAAACGTACCGCTTTCGAAAAAGTCGGGCGTATGCCGAGCACAAGTAAACGTGTGCCTGCCCCGAGACGACGGCTTCTGTTCCGACGGCGGCGCGGCGCTCAAATCGCACCGGCCAGAGTTCCAGTCACACGTCGGAATCACGAAAGTCGCGCGTCGTTTTCCGAATATATTTCCTCCGGATTTCGTCGGCCGTTTTGGACCAACGTTTTCGACCGCCCCGACAAATACTTTGCCCGCCGACCGTATATATTATTATTACGTATATAATATTGTAATGTGATTGCGATTATCGTCGTTAACTATGGCTCGCGTGTGCAAATCGCCGCGCGTGTCGATAACGCGAAATAATGGGAACAGCGCGCGCGGGGCGGTATTGTGTTATTGTTCTCCGCTCGGGTTATATAACAACGGCGCGGCGGCTCGTTTTCGCTCGCACAGGCCCGACGACGGCGACGGATTCTTTATACAATGCCGCCGCCGGTCGTTCGCGTCGGCCGGTTGCGGCGGAAAGCAAGAAGAAGAAGAAGAAGAAGAAAAAACAAACGTAAGCCCGTCGTCTGCGGCGCGGACGACCGGTGAACCGTTAAGATTCCGTGCTCCGGGGCGTCACTTGGCGGCGAGGGGGATCGGGGTGTGCACCCTTGCTCTCTTGAAACAGTTCCCCGATCGACCTGCTGTGAAATAATCGACGCACGATTATCATCGTTTATATAATATGATTGAAATTGAATTGTATTCTAATTTTTACATTAATCCTTACCGTCAATCGTGATTTCAACTTACATCGGTCAACAGACAAATAATTCAATCAAGCATACTCGGGATCACGGGCGCCACGAAGGAAAATCTCGTCCTTTTTTAATTTCGCCGTGTCCTCCCTCTCGAACGACACGCATTGTGGTAGACCGCGAGCGCCGCCGCGCCGGTACAGGAAGAATTGGAAATACGCGCGTACATTCCCGACATTGTGCTTGAAATATTTGCAAAAGAAATTCTTTTGGTTTAAAGTCGAATGCGACTACTGTCGACACGGTCGGATTGCAATGATCGTTTTCATACCGTTATACGCGAGTGAGTCGAGTTGGTCTTGAGCGCGGCCTGGGCTACGATGTCACCGCGAGACACCGCCCGCCGACGCGAACGCGTCCGCGACATTAACGGAGCGCGAATTTTTCCGAGTTTCTCACGTATCTTCTTCGTCTCCCCCTCGTCTATAATACCGTTGACGTGTTAGCTCGTCGCGTCCTGGCTCCCGGTCGGTGTTTTTTATATTGCGAAAAAACCGTACAGTCCGTAAATCAATCGGTCTCGACACGTTTCGGCCGAACCCGGTGCATATCGTCGCGACAGTGATAACCGCGCGTAATAAATACAGATAACCACCACATCACGCATTCGTCGGCAATGTCGGTCGTCGTACGATCGTAAACGTGTTTTCTTTTTAACTCGACGCGCCAGCTCCTATTTATTATGATATCGTGTCACCGCGTATATGAACCGCGACGCACGAGATCGTTTGACGTTGATTTCGGTTTTTTCTTTTTTTCCCTCTACTCGCCGATTTTCGCTAAAAACGTCAACACGTCTGTGGTATACATTATTATTCCATTACATTATTAGGTAGTCCTCGCGGCGAGTGTATTATCTGTCCGACACCATCGATCAATAATAACGAGTGGTTAATTTGCATTTTAAAAACACGAAAACGCGATTTAAAATCTGTTGAATATTTACGACGCGTATAAACGTTAACGTTTTCGGAAATGTCGCCGTCCGAGAGAAGTCTTTATGCGACGGGAAACAAGGTGACGGAATGCAAACAACAACAACAACAATAATAATAATGAAAAATTCATCATTGACGCCGCGCGCCACGGATAGGGAGGGGTAGGGAGGAGGGGGACATTCCATTCCTGATTTTGATTTTTTTTTTCTTTTCATTAAATATTTCACAACGACTGTTCGACAATCTATCCATGTTTTCTTTTGAAAATTGTTATTTGAATTTATTTCACATGATAAAATAGATTTTTGAATTCATATAATATGAATATAATAATTGTTTACAACAACACGATAGTCGAATATGTTTAACATTTAGTTACACCCCTTCTCCTAAATTATAGCCCCTGTATTCGAATATTTTTGCCGTTCACAAAGATTATTCGTTGCACGTCATAATGTGTAATGCGAGTGCGATTTTCGTCGTTCGTACCTACTTTAATCTATACGAACGTTCGCGGTCCGGTCGTGAGGCTGTTCTAAAATAATCATCGTCTACGAGAAACCGAACCGTTACGGGGGTCACGTAAATAATAGCGTTGTGGTCATTCGCGAACTCGTCGAAAAACGTACACAACAAAGAGCCGTCGACCTTCCAAGGCCGCGCGTGGCCCGACCGTCTCCGGGCGATGTAAACAATTAACTCGACGACGAGCCGCGGCGTTTCAAACGAATCCGCGCGGAGACCACGCACGGGGAGATCGGGGGAGGCAGCCGCGCGGTAAACACGATAATCGTTTCTCGGGGGTTGATGATCGCAAACGATTACGAGCTGTTTGGGGTAACTCTTTGTTGTGCAGACCAATAAAACGGATTTCACCGCGAGGTTGTTTTCGTTCGTCTCCCCTATAGCGCGACGACCGATCGAAGGGGTTTTTTTGTTTTTGTTTTTCGAAACGCAGTCGGATTTTTTTGTACAGTTCATTATTTCGGAACACCATCTCTCACACAAACGTATTACAATAAATATTATTGCCGCGAGGGAATGGATTTAATTCTTTCGTAGGAGCTCTTTTAAATTTCATTTCATATTTTATAAATTATTGTCAACTTAAAAATAATGTCACGTTTTAACGCATTAAAATCCGCGCCCTATTGCAGACTATTGTAACAATATAATTTTCTGAATAAAATTTAACTATACTCAAACGAAATTGCTGTTAATTGCTTTTTCGTCTTTTCGATCATTATTCGTTTCTGTATTTACGTAAAAATAACATATTTTTCTCGACCTTCGAGTATACTTGATTTATAACGATTATGAAAACACGACCGAAATTACTTTGAGGGAAATTTTTCGTCCCGAAAAGTTTTGAAAATCAGACGCGTCCCGTTTTTTGATGATTGGGGTCGGCGAAAATAATTTTCGTCTTACACGCCGCCGATGGCGTAGCGCGTTTTTTTTTCACATTTTGTTTGTTGTTTTTTTATTTTTCCAAAACGATCATCTCTACGGCGCGCGGTACAACTCTCGTGTTATTCTGAATTATTATTTCTCCGATGCGCACATTGTTAGAGGCGCGCGCGGTGGTCCGGTTTCGTCCGGGAGAAGAGTGGGCACACGCGCGCGCGCGCGCGCGCGAGTTGCACGGCAAAAGCGACCGACGGGTCACATCCATTCAGTCCATTAACCCTTTCAAATTGCCCGAGTCTTTCTCCGCCTCGCTCGCCGCCGCCGTCACTCGTCCTGCTGCCCCACCTCCCGTCCTGCACTGTCCGGGGGTCCTCTTCCACGCCGGCGGCGCGGCGGTACGAACTATCCGATCGGCGAGGACCCGATTGTATGTACGTCCGGATAAACGTTATGAGCGCCGAATACGCACGCAATCGTCCATTTTAGGCGTTTTGCGAAACCGTTTTTTTTTTTTGTGAAAATCGAAATCGGCCATTTATAAGATCGACACGACACTACTGTAAAAACTGTACATCGCGATATATCATACGCGGTACTTGGAAATATTATGTCTTGTACATCACGTCACTCGCGACGAATTCGAGATCGATTGCAATTCGATTTGTTTTTATTGAAGTCGTGAGAAAAAACTAAGTGTATTTATTACAGTAATCATTAAGGTGTAATAAACGTTTATAATAATCGAGGTATTATATTATACTGCCACTTTACTACTTGTCGAACGAGCGTGTCAAATAAATGTGAAGTTTGAAAAATCGTAAATACTATAATTCTTTAAAATATCACGTTTTTATACCATCGCATTTCGGTATTATCAAATGACATTTTAGGTTTTTCTTTTACATTTTTAGATTACCCACTAAATTTTTTTTTTGTCATTCGTGACCTCCATAAGTTGTGACATCTGGCCTAATTTCCCCTCTAATTTCTACAACATAATTTCATTGTGTTTCCATATATCGATTATGATAAATATAACATAGTTCACAATATGTACAACAGTTACATTCCTTGTCCGTGTTAATATAATATACGCATATATTAATTAAACATTTATAAACTTTCTCTAATGTAGATATAGGTAGAAGATATTTTCAGAACGAAATAGTCTACTCGTTTCGTTTAGGCTAAACTATTTCATACGTTAATGATCGAGGTGTCAGAGATCCTATATATAATATGTAATCTTAAAAAAACATCGATCATCGTTATTTATTTATTTTTTTTACATTTACATTTACACCTTCATTTATTAGCATAAATAATAAATAATTTGATTACGATCAGTAATTCACTAATACTTTTAAGAAGTATGGCAGGCATTAGGAATAAATAAATAAATATAAATCGAAAAAATAAAAATAAAATACTATCCTACTTACGTTTTGTTTAAATGAAAATAAATATGAATTGTAGTTTCTGCATTGTACACCTTATTCATATAAAAGCGATTGATTTGAAAATCGAATAAAAAAACTTATTAAATTTATTGTAACTCAACTATTATAACTATCCTGTCAATATCTATTGCCCGGTTATATTATTATTATAACCAATAATATTATCGTACGCGTTGTACTTGAATTTAGGAAAGGGATGCAAATGGGTGGGCTAGCACATGGGAAAAAAGGATAAAAATTTGAAAAGAGAAAAACACAAAACAAATATTTTATATTACTAAATTTTTTATTACAATTTATCTAAACATTATTAATTATTATTTATACATTTCAACTTATCGACGTAGACAAATACAAAATACGCTGTCGAACGAAATAATGTGTACCGTCCAAGCGGACGGATTCTTTCTCGCCGTCATTCGGTCCGGTGTTTTGGTAATAATAACTATTAGCTCGCGGCTGCTCGTACGGTTGATGATATTAATTATTATATTCGTCTATTTTGTTTTTATTCTCTGTTATGACGGGATATTTGTCGGGTATGTTCGGCGGTGAATTCCTGTAAATCGCACGGGTGTCGAACGACGAGGGCCGCGAAACGTCAGAAGCCGGTCGCATATCACTGATTATATTGGCAATAATTTCGTATTAAATTTGAACGGTTCTTTTCGGGTCCTGCCGCGCATCGGTACACGCGTGGTGTTGGCGGAATAAGCTTACCTCGGATACCAGTGTAAAAAAAACGTCATACGAAAATGTTCGTAATTTCGCAGTCGTACGCGGGTATTTTACTTTATAGTAATATATTTATTATAATATCTATTTTCTCATGTACCGCTTCGTTCGACCGATCGTGATTATTAAGTGTAGCGTTTTTACACAGTAGTTAAATTATACTTATGTGTGGTATGTATACATTATATATATATATAATATGTATATAGTATATAAAATATAGTGCACCGGTGATTTTTATGTGGTTTTCGCGTTTCGTGTGGGAACGTGAGTATTAAAAATAAAAATAAAACCAACACACACACAGGCGAAAACAACTCAGCCGTCGGAGGCGGATAAACATCTCGATCGGGGTCGATTCGAGTTTTATGCTCGGTACTACTAATTATTGTCGATACCCCCGCGTGTCTTCGGGTTTTATTTTCGTCCGGACGACGCGACGGTCGCACGCCACCGCGAAACGAACAGTTTTCCACCAAAGCACCACTGCTGCACGCTTGCGTAATAATAACGTATCGCAATAATTATCGGTCACTCGGAATTTTATTTATTTTTTAAATCGAATAAAAAAAAAAACGCGCGCGTGTTTTTTTTATTTTTTATTTATTCGTTTCTTCTATTTCGGTCGACAGGGGAGGTGTAAAACACGCTGCCGGTAGACTCGAGCTATAATCGTCGCAAAACGTTCCGCGAACACGCGATAAAAAAACGGCACACGCGGATTCTCGTCGTCCGTTAAATACGTCGCGTCGTGGACGTGTTTTTACTTTATTTTCATTTAATCCGTGTCAATCCGCGGCTAGACGTGTTAGATGTTAGCGGAGAGAGCACGAGATCTCACATCAAAGTATTTACAATAATAAAAGCGTGTCGTCACATCGGTTACGCGGCGTAAAGTCATTTCGGTACGATGTACATTCAATTCGTTTGAACGGGTTCGTCCTCGTTAGGATACACAACTTGAACTGGAAACCACAACTGGAAAAAAAAAAAAAAAAAAAAAAAAGGATACACAACTTGAAAATGGGAGGAGAGGAGTCGCCGAGCGACGGAGCTTGTCGACTATTTATTTATTTTTTTTTGTAACGACGGTACGACGATATTTTTGCGTAAATTATTTTTGAAAAACGTGTCTAGCGAAACTCTCAATGTATATGTAAAACGTATGATTTGTATTAATTATGAATGCTGATAAACCGATTAAACGGTCGTACATTTTAATTACGGGCGTAATTTTGCGCATATTTTTCGGATCAACAAATTCTATTTCAAATGTTTAATATATATCACGTATGCTGTCAACTTAAAACAATATAATCAGTGGTGGTGTTGAAATTTAAAAAAAGTCATTTGTATTAAATTCCTTTTAACTCAACTATACTAAATATTTATGTATAATATATTATGTTATAAGCTATTATATAATTTTATATATAATAAGCTCAAGGAGGGGTATTTATACCCTACCCCACCAACCCTTAGATCCGCCTCTGGTATGAACCCTTTTTTATCAAATTATTCTAATAGGTAGAATTTGGTAATGAAAACAGTTCGTTACGAATACATAATTATGTAACAATTATAATAGTAATAACAATAACAGCTGTCGGTGTGTTGTTTGCGTGAAATCGGAACAGGCGAAAGTTCACGTCGGCCCGATATTGCGTAAGGGACACGGCCAATAAAAGCAAAGCCGCGCGCGTGTCGCCCGAGCAATGACGGCCGAGCTGCGCGCGCAAGCCGACCGATCCGAGCGACGAGCCGCCCGCCAGTATGCAAAGCGTGCGGATGATCAGTCTAGTGTCGACAGTGGTTTCGAAAGTTCTTCTCGGTTTTAATTTTTCTCCTTAACGGTAGATAACGTTGTCGATCGTTTGTTTTTTTATCTCTTCAACGACTAATCAAACTTTTAATCGTGACCATTTTTTTATCAGTTACCAATCACTTTATTTCTCAAGCCAATACGAACACCGAACCTCAACAGAAACCCACCGTGACAGGCCGTGAGTAGTACCGATTTATTTACAGTCTATACATAGGTAGTGGGTCGTAGGCGCCGATAGGGGTAGCGAAGGGTAGCGATCGCTACCCCACATGTTTTCACGAGGTAATAAAAACATAATATTTTTGCAACAGAAACGTATAACAATCGTACAGATCAGTTTTTACCTATCTTATTATAATGATATGAGATATAACTTAAATTTTTTATTTTCGCTATTGCTATCGTAATAATTCGTAAACATCTCTATCGAGCGCGTTTTTATTTTCAAAAATATCGATTAAATTAAATCAAAAATACGTGCCTATTAATTTTAATTGTTTTATTAATTTTTTTTTAATTTCGTTTTATTATTATTAAATTATTTATATTAACCAGAGTACCTATAATTACCAGTTAAAACGAGTTATACGAGTTATTTGACGGTTTTTAAATAGTTACACTGTCAATCTCTAATTTCATTAAAAACACGTTAACGATTCATTTATTTCTGGCGGTTTTTTTTTCTGAAACAATTTTGCGCTACCCCAGTCGCTGTGTCCTTCGATGGTTTATGTTTGGTTCGAATAGTTTTAATTTTTAATTGACCTATAAACGACCCGTTATCAATATGACCGTTGCCCGACAGTAAAATGGAAAAGTTATCACTCATCAGTTGTTTTGATTTACACAAAGAAAAAAAAAAAAAATTGAAAGTAGGCTGTATTTTTTCGCACTGTGTGCACCCTGTACACCCCGCGCGCACGCCTATGCTGGAAACACATATTATATTATTCGCATGAACAATAATTTTTCGTTATAATTATTTACTTTTTAAGTTTCATTATTTCGACACTTTGCCAAAAAAAAAAAATGCAGCGATATTTTAGGCATTGAATAAAATATATGGTTTAAGAATACGAGTATTACGACGCGAATGTATTGTAGATTATAAACAACCAATTCTTTCTTCTTTTTTTCTATTACGAAATAATTAATATGAATCAATCACGGACTCGATTTTTTTTTCGTATAATTATCTGTTATGACACACGAATCATAAATTCATAACCATAGGTAGTTGAATTAAACGAAAACGTAATTTATTTTTAGTAATATTAAGACTGTGTTTTTCAAGCATTCGTTTCATAAATCATAGAATTAAAAAAATAAAATTTTAATTGTATTTTGAGTTTTTCGAATTTTCGTTTTGTTTCTACGGGAACACGCATTTTATTCTTTCTTTTAAAAAATTAATCGTTTAATTTATCAACGAGTATATTATTAAAATATCCATAATATGGCTTTGCTATAACGTAATAAATTTCTGAATGAAATCCAACTAGTTCCAATAAAATTCGGATTTTTCCGGGTTATAATAAACTTTCCATTATTTTCGATCATAATATGAATTATAATATTATGTTTCTTAATCTACAAAAACTCGACGAGGCATTGTTATCCCTTTTCACCCCCTCCCTACACCACCGGTTTATGCCTAAATATTTTTAAATCGACACGATTGCTTGAAAAAAACAAAAAAAAAACACAATATTCTTATGGTTTTATTTAGTATACACTATTTGAATATTTCAGTTAGGTATGGAAAGTGGTGGAAGGCGTTTAGGTCTTTGCGATTAGGTCGAGTATAATATATTCGTTCCGAGGAACGCCGATTATTATTGCGAGTCTTCTTATTTGTCCACTCGTCTTCTCGCGAGAGATTCCGAGATCCGGGGTCGTACGTATGAGGACTCTTTCCTCTCCTTCTCGTACACGTTCGGCGACGAGGACGTGTGGCGGTGGTTAGGTCGGGCGCACGCGTTTTACAATAATGTTCCCTTCGGCCTTCGAAAATCGAGATGTCTAGTTCGCACACCGTGCGCGTCGTCTTGCCATAATAATACAACGTGTATAGAACAACCTATATTATGTATAATATAATTATTATTCCGTCGGTCCTCTTACGGGCGATCGTCACGCGCGTGCCTGTATTGAAAAATCGCTCTCGTAAAAAATATATTATAATATCGACTCCTCCTCCGCGCGAGATAAAAAAAAAACAAAAAAAAAACCACGTACTCGAAAAAATAAAAAAATCAATTTGTATCGGACGGGGTAATTAAGGTGGAAAAAAAAAAAAACGCTTTTCGTCGACGACCGCGCGATGTAATTATTATATTTGTACGACACAACAATGTGTGTGCAGTACACATCACCGGCGCCCGCCGTCGTCTCCGCCACCACTCGGCGGGTTCGAAATAACGTATTTAGCCGCGGAATAATGTTTACAACCGGTAATTACGTTTTAATGTCGATGTTGCGCTGTATAACCGCACACGAGAGCAATTACCGGACGCGCGCGCGCTCGGTGCAACGGGTGGGCACACACACAACGTACGCGATATTGGGGACAACCGACGAGTGTGTATCTCACGTGATATCGCACGAGCCGGTTAATTGTTTTTCGTGTTTGGGAAAAACAAAGTGCCGGACGCGACGTTTCTATCCTCGTTGGACCCCGCGAATGATTGACTTATTACACTATTCATCGGCTCTCCCGTTTCGACGACTTCGTGTCTATTTTTTGTCTCCGTTGGTTCGAGTCGAGCCCAGTTTGTTTTCAATTATGTCTGTCGATAAAACTACAAAGTCATCTTATAATCTGCTGCGCGTGTTTTTTGTAAAAAGGAGATTATTTGAAAATATTTCATTCGTATCGCGAAAACGTTTTTTTTTTCCCCGTATATTAATTTATTGCAACATAAAATGAAAATTTAATTTATAGTTTAACCCGACGAATAATTTTTGTCGGACTGTACGTTCAATGTACGTTTAAAAGAAACATTAATTGTTTATGTGTTAACATGGAACTTATAATAGCTAATAACGATTATCTTTAATAACAACAAGATAATAAATTACCGGTACAATTATAATATAACCATTTCATATTTCGGGAGTGTTGCCGGCGAAAAAATCGCAATTCGTTCTCACTTCAATTACTATAATTAGGGCTCGGATTTAAATGCCCTAAAAATATCAAAAAAATGCCCTTTCAAAAAATGACGTTTCAAAAAATGCATTATTTATTAAATAAATTCAAATTAAATTATTATTAAAAAATGAACAATAATATAGGCTAATTGGATAGTGTGACATAAAGATTGTAAAAACCGGAAAACCTGATGTTAAATTAGTTAAAATAGTTCAAAATGAAAATAATTTTTATTACGTAATACTATACTACTATGTAGTACTTATATTTCAATGAGGTCAATTTTTTTAGTCATAATACGACAAATAGGTCAAAAATGTCCTAAAAAATTAAAAAATGCATTAAAACCGTAAAAAAATGCCCCAAAAAATTATTGTGGTTAGATCGCGAAGTACTTGAAACATATTTTTTGTAGCTTGGAAAGCATCGCGTAAGATATCCCAAAAAAAACGATGCAAATTCATTGAAATCCGAGCCCTAACTATAATAATATATACTCGTAGAGTCGTCGTGGCCCGCCGTATAGGATTTTCTCGGTTTTCTACGATTGATACTGTCGCCGTCGGCCAATGGACAAATGCAAATTGTCACGACATTTTATCCGATTAATTAATACCTATTTCTCGGCGATCCCGGAATGTGTCCGACAACAACGACGACGACGACGACGACGACGGCCGGCCGACCGCGACCGCGGCGTTTGACGGACGCGACAATAACGGGATTAAACGCGCGTGTAATTAAAATCGTGCGCGGACAGGACAATCCGCGTTGCCCCCGTGTATTGTACCCGTCTTTGAACGGGGAGCCACCACGGTCTTCCTCTCGTCCTTTGTCTTCGGAGCCGATCGCCGGCGCGACGAGGAAGTTTAAGTCATGTTTTACATTTATTATACGAGAATAATATTATAATGGTAACAAACGAATATTCGAAACGAGCCGCCGCAATTACTTTTTCCATTTTATACGTTACGATGTTACGCGCGCGCTTGTTATATACGCCGCCGCCGTCTTGTAACTCCCATTGCGAATCGCGTTGGAAATCAAAAACAATCATAATATTATAAACCGCGAGCGTAGAAATACGTAGTGTCGCTTCGCTAGCCTAACCGCGCGTCGCCAATTATTGTTTTGGGTCTAAATCGTGTAAATAATATGAAATAATATTAATCATCGTGCGTTTGGAACGCGATGATAATATTATGTTTTAAAGTTATTTCGTAAAACAATGCGGCGGCGGCGGTATAGTGTAGGCGCACCGTAGAAATCGGCGCTAATTATAACAGCGCGGCGCGTATAGTCTCGGTCGGTTTTACGCCTGTCCGCGAGAGAAAAACGACGTCTAATAAACGGAACGTCGTCGTAAATATAGCTGCTACCGCCGTATCGTCGTATCGTAATACATTATATAGAATTACTATTATTATTATTATTATAGTCGCGTGATGAGAAATCTCCGTTTCCCCCCAGTCGCGGCCGCCGTAAATCGCGTGGGCGAAATTTATACCTCACTTGATTAGTTGTAGTGGCGCTGGTCGATTCGATCGACGCACATCTATATAATAATACCGTACGTACGTGTATACGTATATATAGTTTTTCGGGAGAACATCCGATAAAAATCTGGTATAAAAAAACGTTTTAGTATTATAATATTATACGCGGCCACCCGGGCGCGCTATGGAGCGCGTGGTTGCGGCGGCGGCAGCGGCGCAGACGTTTCATTACGTTTTATTATTTTATTTTTTAAATTACGGTCGCCTCCTTATTAGCCGATTGTTTCGTAAACGGTTTTTTTTGTTTTTTTTTTTTTACCGTTTTTCTACCGAGTAGTCGCCCCGTAGTTTATTTATAACGTGTTCCGCGTGCACGCGGGTCCGCCGCCGACACCGCGAGTACACTATATATTTTATTTTTTATTAAACAAATTTTTTCCATTACATAATGTAAAATACAATTTTTAAGTATTACAATAAATTATAATAAAATAATGAAATAATAGAAAAATTACCTACACCTCCTTTAAGCGAGCTTGTGGCGGTGTAGGGATTAGTTATAGGATACATGATTAAAATTATATGATTAACTAGATAATTATAAATATAAATAAACAATTATGTTTGAAAAAATAACTAATACTAATAATCGATTCACAAAAATTGTAAGAACAATTGAATTATAGAGCAAGAGAAACAATAATAAACTATCAGTATAATAGGTATAGTACATAGTATTTCTTATTAAAATAAACATTACATATTTTATTTTTAAACATAAAAACATGAAAACCGAAACAGTTAAACTCATTACCTATTACAAAACCGAGAATAGCCAATTCAGAATTTCCTTTTTTATTTTTGTAGTCATACGATTTCCCTCAGTATAGTATATTTCTTTTTTTTTATACTTATCGGCATTAAATTATAATTTTTAGCACCTAGATATGCCATGAATTTTTGACCAAACGCTTTCCTAGTATACTCAATTTTAATATCAAACGCCCTGTGGGTTCTCTTCTAACTATAACATTTTTCATATCCATAAAGGATTTAAAATTTTTGATAATATATAAAACAGTAATTTTTTTCTATACAGACTCAAATGGAAGCGCATTGAATAACTTGTAGTTTTCTTTAGTCGAACCTATTGGAGTATTTTTATTCAGGCATATCCTAATAATTTTTTTTTCTAAATATTGTAGTGGTCTAGATGCATTTTGATTAGTATTATAATATTATTATATTAGTATTATAAATTAGTAGTATTATTATTATTTTTCTACCCGTATGCGTATTCGAGAATGGCCGGCCGGCAACGCGCGCGTTTTAATATCGTATATTATACAACACCCGGACGAACGATGCCGATCGCCGAATGGGAAAATTACACCGAATTCTTCGGAACAGGTTTACTTTACTTATGGCACACGAGAGTGGTGTTTAGTTGTCCGCGACGTTGTTGACCGCATAATAATAGCCGAATTATGCGCCGATTAATATTAATATTTTAATTAATACCAACAAATAATAATAATAATAATATGATTATAACGCGCGTGGAAAAGAACGAGAGAAAATTGAAAAAACAAAAAAAAAAAAAGCGTTCTTTTTTTTTATTTATACTTTTTGCGCGCGTTTTTTTTTTTTTTTTTTTAAATTCGATAATCAATTTTATTTCGAATTATTTATTTAATAATACCCGCGGTTATAAAATCGTGTCGTTAATTCGCCGCGATGCGTTTATTAATTATTTCGTTTTTATAGGTCCTCTTCGCCGTGTTTAGAGGTCGTCCACGACCGACCAGGTCGTTACGTTCGTAAAATTACTCGTCGTATCGCGAACATTTTTCGCATTCAAACGCGAGACTTTTATTCGATAAGTTCCCACTAGATAAGAATTAGTCGTAATACATAATACATTTTATAATTTGTATTTATTCTTTTTTTTTTTCAATCGAGAAAAATTCGCATATTAATTATTTCTCATTACGCGTTCTTTTATTTTCTTTTTTACTTTGAACGAGTCTTGGTTTTTTTTTTAGAAATTTTTAAACGTAGATTCCTGACCTTAATTTTCGGTAAATAATTAATTATTTGACGGATCGTAATGCCGTACAATATGATGGTTTGACGGGTGATTTTATAATATTTTCGTATTTCGTTACATACAAAGAAACCTTTGCCGATAGAATCTCGCGCAAATGTAGATTATTCTAAAATACTATTATTTCAAACATTCGTTTTGTGCGAAAACATCTACAAAAATGTCCTTAAAAAAAATTTAACGTATAATACAAAAACATGAAAAATACCAATTGTATTGAAATGATTAAAAACATGTTTTAACTATAGCTAATAATAATAATTTATTTAGTATTTATAAAATGTATGTACGAATGTTAGATTTCAATATTCGATAAAGATTGTAAATGAAAATTATATACCATAATATAATATTATGTAAAATAATAAAAATAATACTCTGAAAAAGAGCCGATAAACGTAAAATTGAAATTAGTTATCCGTCCGAGACGTTCGAAAAAAAAAAACATAAATAAATAACACAAGTCATCAAAGTCTTAGCTGCTGCCATAGTAATAATATCATGTATGCGCGCGCGCGAAATATATTTAAATAACGTGTCGCGTATGCGAGTCGACAACGACGCTCTGTAAAATCGGGTTCAAAAGGTTGTGCGCGAACACACACGCTCGTCTCTCCGGAGCGCACGTTGAAAACAAACGACAAACTAAGTTTGTCACACGAATCGGTCGTGAACTATTCTATTTGCCCGTATAGAAAGCGACTCTCTCGTAAGTTTTCACAAGTCCGTCCGGACCAGGTAAAACTCGAGAAATAACCGCGTGTGCGCGACTCGAAACACGAAAGTTTATATCAATACATTATAATACTTGACCGTCGCGCCCCGGGACGCCCGACGAATTATCATTTCTAAATAATTACGTTCTCTCGCGTCGCATAAACGATATACGGCTATAATATATGATAGATCACTATCGACGGCGAAACGCTAGAGCCGCTAGATTCGTCCTGCAGGACGCTGCAGTCCTGCGGGAGTATGGTCTGGCTCGCTGTTCCGGACACGCGAACAACGGTCTCCGAGTACGCGAAATTTCTTGCCCAAATATCGTTCGCCCCGATCGAAACACTTACTTTTTTCGAGTTATTTGATACTCATTGCGCCGACGATCGATATTAATACATCATAATAATATGTTACCGCAGTGAATACATTATAATCATAATAAATTAACCGTCAAGTCCGGTCGAAACGCGCCGAGTGTTTGTCGTTGAGTCATCGAGGGAAAATTGGTCAATTTTTCCACTTTAAATATTACGTCTTTCCATCCATCAATACAACAACTGGCCGATTAAATTACCTATGTGTGTATTATACGTATTTTAACTAGGACATTTTTCGCGACTTACAAATTATAATGAAATAAATATACTCGTTTGAAAAAAATAAATACGCACTAGGCACTTTGAACGGATTATTTAGATTTAAAAACAACATTTTTGTGAACTAAAGCCCATGTGGTCATCTGTCGTCTAAATCGATATAATGGTAGTCTATTCTCGGTTATTTTCAATATTGCCAAAGTAAAATAATCAAAATTAAAAAGTTATTTGAATTTTATGATACGAAATTATACTTGTGATTCGATTTGGAGCTTGATTTCGGGACGCTACTATTACATTTAGAAAAAAATAAACCCCTCCCAATAAATTGCCCAATAATACGTATTGATACTGGTCCGTTAAGTTAGAATATCGAATATAATAATATAATAGAAATTAAATGTAAAATTTGTATTTCAATAACGACTTGGACGTTGATTGCCAAGGTTTTTTCACCGTGTCAATATAGTATGTCCTCGAATCGTGCTTGATTTAAAGTTAATTTTTTTCCACCGACGCGAGTAAAAAACGAAAAAAAAAAAAAAAACGTAAACGTTAATTTTCAAAAGTGCGCGATGAAAATGATAAAAACGGGCAGACCGGCAAAAAGTAGATTTCGTTTTGTGATTTTGTAATTAAGAAAAACTGCTCAACAAATCCGTTGGCTCCATATACACGGGAGTCGGTACAAACCACTATTGGATGTCGAACACGGTATTTCGATAGCGCAGTTTAATTACTCGCAAACGCGCGCGACGTGTGTTTGTTTTATCGACGGTTTAATTAAAAAAATAAAAAAATAAACTATAGCGTGCACTTTTGAACCGCTGTTGTTTTGCGCCGTAAAAAAACAATTCTTTTTTAATTAAACGTTCTTTCGGATGTACCTACTGCGTGTGTGCGATACGAACCGAACACGCCTTGATCGTTTGCAGTGCACGAGTTTGTTTTTTCGACGGTATTACCAACACGATATACGTATTAGGGTTACAAGTTTTCTCGCGCATATCATTTTAACGACGAATAGTCGTATTGCACTTTTTACACCGAAATTAAATTGTAATATTTTCCAGTTAAATTTTGATTTTTTTTTGAAGTTTGATTTTTGAAACCGTTGTGACATACGTTTGTCTGTTTGTAAAAGCAAAAAAATCCGGAATCGATCGTATAGATATTATACCACTTAAAAAATAAAATTAAAAAAGAACTATTTCGGATGACTCGGTCTTATAAAATTTCAATTCTTGTGTTGACACGATTGTCGTTCGCGCCGTGTGAATTAGGATAAAAAAAAAATGAAAAAATATTTGAGTCGTTTTTTACGGATAGGATCTACTGGCTACTGTGGGCGTGCCGCGTTCGGGTAATACGATTAAACGACACTATAGAAATACGGAAATCGATTAGGTTAAAATATTAAAATTACGTTGCACGAAAACGAAACCCGAATAATACGAATAAAAGAATAACTATACCGTGGGGGCTCTGTCGATCGATGTTTACGAGGCTCTGTCCGCGAGAATCCCGTCGGTTATGCTCGAAATGCCCAACAAGCATACGATATCGAATATAATCGACTCACACTAATAATATAATACAATACACTATAATGATAATAATATGCGAAAGTGCTGGCACATCATGCCGAACGATTTACGAATTGAACGGACTTAAATTTTTTCATTTAACGATTTCAATTATAACAACAATTAACTTTTCATTTAATAATCGATTCCGATTTGTCCCGACTTGATTTCAGATTAAATATCGTTATAACTTCTTTGAGTGTATAATAGTTAATCGAATTGGTCTCACGTATTATAGCGTATATAAATAACCGGTGGTCAGTGACTTTTATGGACTCGCGGGGTAGAGAATTAAAATACGTCACATCGTATTGTATAAACCAGTGGTCTTCAACCAGTGGGTCGCGACCCATTTTTGGGTCGCGTAAGCTTTAAAATTGGGTCGCGATAAGTCATTTTCTTAAAATGTAAATTAAATTTATAAAACTATATAAGGTGAAACAAAAATGTGTTTTTATACTAAAATGTAATTTTTATTTATTCAGTTTTAATAGTACTACTGCAAAGCATTAAGCAGTTTTAGCTTTTTTACAAAAGTTTTGGGTCGCGAAAAATGTAGGTCTCAAAAAAAGTGGGTCGCGAGTCCAAAAAGGTTGAAGACCACTGGTATAAACTATAATAAATTCCTACTTTGTTTCATACGTGTACAGAACGCGCGTTACAGTTCCACTATAATATCAATTGAGAAAAAAAAAAACTAATAACAATATTCTCAAACATAACACGTTGATTTCAAACAGATTCGGTGATGTTTGTATAGTTTGATCGGTAGTTATTATACATTTTTTACGTCCAATCGTCTGTTAGGTTGCTCCAAAGTCCACAGTACATGGCATGGCATGGTCGTCTGCAGTTGAACGTTTTTGTTTTTCTCGTGTTTTCGCACTCGTGCGCGTAGATCCGAACGTGTTTTGCTCGGACATGTAAATTCCGAATTGCTTTTTTCGAATCGAAATCGCCGAATGCACGCGCGCGCGCGTCTTTAAACAATAGGCTCCCACGCGACGAACAAATCGTAGACGGTCAATTTCGTCGGGCCTCCGCGGTGACGAATCTCGGTCCTCGGGCGCAAGAGTTGATTTCGATGCCATTTTCCACGAAAAATAGATTTATATTATTATATCGACTGAACCCGAAGAAGTATGATGAATAATATGAATTCTCAATTATTATTATCGATAAATTATTATTATACTCACCAGTCGATATGAAATCAATATAGTTTTCGTTTTTTTCATCACGCGAAAATAAAACGTACCGACACGTCTCTGGCCCGAGAAGCTTACAGGCGCAATCCGATAACTCCGACCACACTGAATAATGACAATAATAATCGCACGATTACCGAGAAAACCACCGCGTGTACGCGCCGGGCGCGGACGTCCGATGACGTCGGGAGGATAACGCGCAGTCACGGGCGCCCGTCGAAAATAATATTTGCCCGTCGAAAATAATATCTGCCCGTGAAATTAACGTCGTCGATCCACTCGATCGGTTTCTCGACGTTCTAACGCACGAAAACACGCCTACATTTTACGAACGACAAGCCTTTCTCTAATGGCGTTTTTTTTGCTTTTCCTCGCCGTCGTTTAATATGACAATGATTGCTTTTTAAACAGTATTATTTAGTCTCGCCGCCGCCGCCGCCGGTCCCGTTTCCCTTAATCGCCGCCGCGGTGTGTTATTATACCATCGCGCGTATGACGGCGCATATACGACGACGGCGCGATCGATCATCGAGACGTGCTAGCTGCGTCCGGGAGAAGGCTATTATTTGCTTTTCGCACCGATCGCGGCGGGTCTCGGGCTCGTTGCCCGGAAGAAATGATACGCTGCTGCCGCGCGCGCCGGAAACGAGAACTAGTAGAACCGGCCACCGCCGCGCCGGTCTAGGATCCGCCGCGTCTTTCATTACGATTTCGTAAGCGCGATGCTCGTAGTTAGGCCGACAAATCGTCACTAGGATTTTTCCAACGCTAAAAGTATAGTTAATTTCAACTAACAGTCTCGCGACTAGTGAATAATATGTACGTGTTTGAAACACAAATAAGAGACTGACAAATTTAAAACAAAACATCGTTAGAACCTAATTCGTATAACTGCCGATCGGGGCCCGCGCCCCTCGGCTCTCCCTCGAACCCACCGCTGACTGGAACCGTTTATCAAAATTCACTTTTCGTATAAATCGTTCCGCACGAAATAAAATAGTTTTATCTAGTTATCAAACATATTTTATTACTAGGGAACGGATTTTAATGCCATAAAAAATAAGAAAAATGTCCCGAAAAAAATACGACTTTATGCCTTAAAAAATGGTTTAATATATAAAAAAAAGGCACTAGAAAACTTTAATTAAATGTATTTAAAATCAATGAAAACACAATTTTGAATTTGAAACTTGTATAAAAAAACACATTATCATGAAAAATCTATCTAATATAAAAAAATATTTAAATACAATAAAACCTTCTCTTGTCTTCTCAATTATTTTTTATACGTGTGTCAACAATAATTTCGTAATTTCGTAACATAATAAATGTTAATTTTTATTTTTATTCATACATTTTTATCGAATTTTATCCATTCCTATATAAAAATGACTTGAAAACATAAAAAATGCACTTAAAATGTCAAAAAATGCTCTAAAAATTTAATAAAGTCTTAAAAATGCAAAAAAATGTAAAATTAAAGTCACATTTTTTAATTCCTCGATGTATGTAATGAATTTTGTGATTGGAAAGCAATGTTTTCGGACATTCAGAAAAAAATGCAATTTGCATTCAAATCCGTTCCCTATTTATTACACACGAAGGATATTATAGCTACGAAATTAATATGACTCGCGGTAGTAATCTTCATTGGACGCGTCGACTCGAATAGTATTTGAACGTGATTAGTTTTGATTTACTATTATTTTATTTTCATTGATTTTCGTGGAATTTAAAACGTTTTATTTTTTTTATTCTTTTCGTCGTCGTATAAATTACCCTATAGGAGAGATAAAATAGTGGCTGCCGTAATAACCTGTCCGTTATAATAGTTATCCGATACGAGTTTATTTATCGCTTTCAGGCGCATTTTCTATTCGACGACGACGGTGTAATGGCCGTATGACTCAGTGTATTGGGAAAAAAATAAAAAAGTAAAATATTTTTTTTGTTTTTTCCTCATATTAGTTGTATATGTTTTTCGCGTCTTCATCAAATCGCGAATCGAATCAACGCACGGATTTATCGTGAATTTGCCATTAGGTATATATACGTCAAGTGCGTATTAATTACAGATTATAGGTCGCTAAACCCAGTGATGTTGCCCGCCGTTGTTTCTTCATCGAGCCAGTGCTATTAAATCGTTAACCAACCTCTAGGGCCCCTCGTAAAATTCCGGACCTATTATTTCAATCGATAATTACGATTCAATACGTTATAGGCATTGAACTTAAAACGTAACGACACCGGACCGCCGAGAATATAATATTATATAGTACATATTTTGTTCGCGATATTTCGTTAAAAGTATAAATTTTGTGAATTCCGATTTATTAATAATTTTAACGATCTCGTAAAAAAATCGTCGCACGCCACGAGCGTTGAGTTTTGCACTCGCAAACGACTCGGACGAATCGCATATCGAAGAAACAATTACGACGCGTCACCGGATCGCGTAACATACGTACGATTTGTACGATTGTTTTATAACATTTTAAATATCTCCGTGGCACCGTCGTGGCGTGTTTTCAACAACGGTCGTACGTTCACACGCGTCGCTTTGCCTGGTTTAAATGTTGACAAATGTAGCAGCTAGACTTAATTTTTACCGATCATACTCGGGGATTTATTTTATTAGTGTTATACGGGAACCATAATATCGGTCGGAACGTGGGCGAGGGTGATCGTTAAGTAGCAGCCGTAAGCGCTAACACTCCAATTGTTTGGATTTTTTTAAAACGGTTGACCGCACAAAACGTCGGCGGCACGCGTTCCATCCGATTTTTGATAAATTAATTTAGAGTTTTTTTTTTCAAAAAATCATTTTATCGTGCCCCTAACTGCCGTTCGTTAAATATATTCAAATAACCGTGAAAAAAAAAATCCAATTATTATTGTTTATTTCATTATTTTTTCGTAAACACAATAGATTTACGAGAAATTTTTCAAAAACCCTTTTCGCTGACAATATAATCAAAACTGTACAATTGAGAGGCGCCGCGCCGTGCGTTTTACGTCAAATGCTCGTATATGGGTTTTCGATTAAACACGAATAAAACTGCAAAACTACCCTCTTTGGCAGCCGTTTTTTTTTTAACCCTCTCGCGGCACGGTCATTGGACCGAATAACCGGGCCGGTATTTAACCCCCCAATTTAATTTTGACGTTAACGATAAAAAAAAATAAAGGTATCGAAAATTCTAGTGTAGGATCAATCATAATAGCCAATAGGTTAGACACTTTCTCAGAGTCATATTCAGGCTCAAGGGGTGGGCGAGCCCGCGCCTAGGGTGGAATTTGAAATTCGCTTGCTGTAGATAATTTGAAAAAAAAAAACAACAATAACAATCCCTAGTTATAATAAATAATGTGTGTGGTAAAAAACAAGAACCCGCGAACCGTTTCGTTGTATTACAATATTGTTGATAAAGCGATGACGCGTAGAATTCGTAAACAAAATGTAAATGTTCTCTGATTTTATATGCGCGCCGATAAAAATGTAAAATCGTTGAAAACAACGACGTGTCGAAGGGCGGCGCAAAACTCAAGTCTGTGTATGTTTTAAACGCTCGAGCCGGGTGTATCGATATAGCGCGCAATATATACACAAGTATAATATACGTATAGCAGGCCAAACTTTTTTTGGTCACGATCTACTAAAAATATACTTCTTCACCTTTGAGGATCGACTTCCATGGAAAGTTTTTTTTTATTATCGAATTAACTATAGTTATTGAGAAACATACAACAAGTATTATAAACTAATTGCTAAAAATAACATAATAATAATTAATGATAATTTCTAAAATCTAATTACTCAAGTCTAATTAACATATTATTATTTTGATTAATTTTCGTGCGCGTGGCCCTAAAAGTCTGATCGACTTTGAAATCGTCCGCGATCGACCGTTCGGGGCCGCCCCTGATATATTATACTTGTTATATACTCCGAGTGAGTACGCTTCGTCTCGTCTTCGTATAATAACAACACGCGGAACGCGTCTTGCTCGCTCCCTCCCCGAGTATTATCAAAACGCTCGATTTTCATATAATAATCTCATTGCTCTCCGCCTCGGCCCGTAATATATATATATATATATTAACGCAGCGATTTTTCTAAAAAAAAAAAAAGGAAAAACCGATTCTCCGAAAAACGTTTTAACGATATTGTTTATTATTGTTTGATTATTATTTATTAAAATCAGTTCATTTTTACGTCATTAACGTAATGACAACGTCTAAAGGTACTATAATACGAGTGTTATAATTTTTTATTTTGCTCAATTTCAAGTACAACAAATACATTATAACGATGACTATTATTTAGGTGAACTTTTTTAAATAATATAAATAATCAAAGAATAATATTATAAGATAATTTTCTAAATAATCACATACATCTGGCGGAACCCTTGAGATTGAACCTTAGGGTTCCGCGGAACACACTTTGGGAAACGCTGTATTTACGTATTTATATATTATATATACGCGTATCTATGCGTCGCGGTAAAAAAAAAAAATTCCTCCTCGTCGGACGTTATATTATATACGTAGTATACACGTTACGCGCGCGCTCGCGATAAATCTGAAAAGACGTTCTCGCGTAAAACATAATATATAATATAATATTATATACTCGTACGCGTGATTTCTCGAAAGCCGATATCAATCGGACGGGACAGGACGGACGGCTTTTCGCGCCGAGACTGTCGGTTCGGATTTTCTCGGACGTACGGAATACCCGCCTCGGCCGTGTCAAAACGATTCCTCGACTATAGGTGCGGCGTTTGTGCGAGATTACCACCTCGTTGTCCCAACCGGCCAATTATAATAATAATAACAACACATCAACCGAAACGGTTTATTTTTTTTCTTTCCTTTCCTACTCTACCGCCGCCGCGCCGCCGACTTGATTGAATCGAGTGGAGAGTGGAAAAAAAAAAAAAAAAAAAAAAAAAAAACGTACGCGCGCGTCGAAAGCGCGATATTTCCCCCCCCCCCCCCCCGCGCCGTAGTAACGTTCATGATCGGATTAAAAATAATAATAATTATTTAATAATAAAACGAATAGGCGTGTGAAAACCGAGAGATCAACGAGTTATAATATTTTTTCGGCGTTAATGAAACGTCGCGCGAGATCCGCCGCGTTTGCTTCAAACCGCCCACGTACGCGGTTTCGGGGCAGGCGACAGCGTTCGACCGACCGATTTCACAAATCCGATCGATCCAGATAATCGTATCGTACTGTTGTCGTGTCATCGTGTGATGATTACGTTTTCGTTCCGACGACACTTTCCGGCGTGTCAATATGAGAACTCGTCTCGCACAATCGACGCGCGATATCGACGGAAACGATTTTCGTACGCGCTGCTCGTCGTCGGTGAAATTTTACGCGAAAAACTTTTCCGGACAATACGTTAATTTCCGACAAAATTCGTTACGTAATATCCACTACAACTTGTTACAAATCTATAGGAAACTATATATACCTTTATATAACTTTATGATTATTTGTTACTCGACGAATTACTCGAAAAAAAGTTTAATCCGAATGTAGGCAAACAAACATAATCAATTCGATCGTACGATGGTCTGAGATTAACCATCGCGAGTCTCTTTCTTTTCTTCGTGCTCCGAACGCGCGTGTGAACTTTTTTTCTAATGCAACATTGAGCGTTGCACATTGACGGAAAGTAATTCGGAAAAGCGTATCTGATTATTCCTTGTCTGACGCATAACAATCCGGGCGTGTAATCCGCGGGATCGCTTTCAAATGGTAAACATTTTGATTTTTCGCCCGATTCGTACGTATCGATTCGCAATCAATCCAACGACGACGATCGAATTAAATATTCAACGTGCGTCACGAAAAACACATCGAAACTCGAACAGTGTTTTTACTAAACTTTCTTAATTCTTTATATTCTTCAACGACGCGTTCCAGAACGAAATCACACTCGTCTGTTAATATTATTGCGGAGCACATTTTATTTTAAAATATTTTCACCGCGTGTGCCTCTGCCGGGAGAGCAGCACAGCGGACGAGCGTTGTATTGCCGTCGGTTTCGGTTTTAAACCGAATTCACGCGAAAAACTTGCGCGTTCAAACACTTTTCGGCTCGCGACAATTTTGGCGTTTGAAATATTTATTTATTTAATTACACGGGCGTGGCCCTTTTTTAAACATACAATATTTGAAATAACAATTAATACAATATTATGCAATAATTTATAATATAGAGTTTTACAACCAAATTATTAACTAACCGTTAAAGGCGGGATCTGCATTGGCAATTGACATAAGTCGTCTAAATAGGGTTCATTAGCCATATAATTGGTAGTAGAATAAGGGACAAATATAAACTATAAAAATATGCCTATAAAATATAGACAGAAAACACAAACGTGTGCGTCGTATCGTAATATCCGTTTACAAACGTTTCAAAATTCATGATTTTCATCGGTTTCTTCTCTGGTCCGCCTAACTCGGCGTCAGTCGCCTCGTGATCGCCGAACCCGCGCGCCGTACGACGTAATCGGCCGGTCGATCGCGCGTTTTAATTTTAATTCGTTCCGGCCCGGGCGTTCGAAATAGTGGGCGGCGGCCGTCGTGTAATTACGCGTCTGATATTGACATAAACGCGTGTAATTTATTATTGTAGTCCACCGTTGTAGTCGGATCGTTATTATTCGTTATTAATATTATTATTAATATTATTAAATCGTTCGTACCGGGGCGAATAGTTTTTCACGATTCAGATACGCGTCTGTAGGATTTTCAGGAAACGTCACGTGCGACCGCGGCGCGGTGGTACAAACCCGTTTCGGGGTTTCCGCAAAACGAGTCGCCCGAAAAAAAAAAAACGCTATTATATTCCGAAATGGGTTTTTTTATTATTATTTTTTTACCCGGTCGATATTTATTACACCCGGTCGGACAGACTGTAATAACCGCGGGAGGAGGAGGTAGAAGCCGTGACGGTGGTGGTGTACGTCTATTATGCGGAGCAACTTAATTAGAAACGAAAATATAATTTACCGCGGTCTCTCCGGACCGCCGGGGCCAATAGAATAACGCGCGCGCGCTTACATATTATATAATATAATATACTCGTATGTTGATACATAAATAGGTACGAGAATAATAATGACGCGCGTATATCATATATTCGTACTAAATCATCATTGTCTCGGAGATCGAATGCGCGCTGGGCGGCAAACGAATAATAATATAATAGACGTCCGGCTCTAATTAATCCGATCGCCTGGGTTTATTATTTTGTTATTGGGCTTAGCCACGTTTACGCGTTGAAAAACGAACGAGTCGTATATTATTATGTACTATACTACGCACTTTTGCACTGAAAATAGCACAAAGTGCGTAATAATATGTCAATTAATTAACATAATTAATACATTAAACACTGAAAATAAACTAAAGACTAGATATTATGAGTATGTCGTCAAAATTATTATAAAATTAATATGCGATTATTACAAATTAACGCGCAAAACACTTTGACGAACATTTTTTTCAAAGACCCATTTTACCTATACATCGAACCTCCCGACAGTTAATTAGCGATAATCCATATCTAACATAACATCTACACGATACGAATATCTAATTAAATACCTAATCGAATTCAGATTCTGTTAATAAAATATAAAATTACCGGTTTCTTTTTTGTGTGTGTATGTTTTCAATTTCGTATCGAAAACCATAAAATATGCACTTGTTATAAATAAAATGTGTTGAATTTTTAATACATACATCACGAAATCGCGATTTCTATTCAAGAACGTGTGCAATTGGACGGTATAAAAAAATATGTAAAACCATAAACATCCTAACCTTAATTATCATATTATTATGAGCGTTCGTACGCCGAACATTAAATTCTCCGGTTTGCGTTCGTTATTATTAGAGCTAGGATTTTAATGACCTAAAAAATACACAAAAATGCTTAAAATAAACAAAAATTAGTTAAAATACACAAAATGAACGTAATATTTGTAATATAACGTAAAAATGACCTTAAAAATGCAAAATAAAAATTACATATTCTACATTGTATTATATCACGAAACAAATTTAGTTTTTGCTTAGAATTGTATAGCACTTAAAGAAAAAAAAATGCAAAAGTCACCAAAATCCTAGCTCTAATTATTATTATTATCGCTATTATATTATAATAGATGGACGAAAAAAAAAATGCTTCAATTCATTCGCCGTTGGTAGGGAAACGATTTCAGCGACTTAAAAAAAATAAATAAAAACTGAAAAATTCGAATCGAAATTATTATACTGCGTCTGTTCCGGGAAAACACGTGAGATTGAATATTGTTTTTGTTTTTTTTATCGACGATTACTCGGTTCGTCTCGTCGAATATTGTGACCTCGGTTGATTGAGTCAAATCGATCGGGTGACAATATTGATCGTAGTAGTGGGTACTATCAGTAATTACAATTATTGCCGTCCAATTGCATAAATGTGATGTCAAATCGACGTTACGTATGAACGGATTCGACCTAGAACGACAGTTCGCCGTCGTTGTTTCGCCGTGAAACTGATTCGCCGTCGCGTCCGTTTCGCCGTTGAAAATAAAATTTATTCGATTAATGAAAAAATAGACAATAGCAGTTCTTTGTTCGAGTGCCAATAACAAACTGATAAACTAATTTCGAAGTCAATTTGATTTTAAAAATGTAATCGATCAAAATAAATATTTTATACACGCGCGGTGGTGCTATTTAAAAAAAAAAAAAAAACGATTCATTTCATCGGATCGAAAACAATTTATACTTATTTCATATTAACAATAATGTAATTTCAATGAAATATTTTTAAAAGCTCTGACGATCAATGTTCGAATACTTTTCTTCTTCTGTGGACTTTTATCGTTTTTTTAATTGTAAGTAATGTGTGTTTTTTTTTCACTGTAAAATTAATATAAAATTGTATATAATATAATATGATACTTTTTCAAAGTATTAAAGTATTTAAGTACCTGCTTGTTTTTAAAAGTATTTATAAATACTTGTTGGTCAAAGGAAATGCAAAGTAAATGCTATTAATAATTAATTTGAGATACAAATCTTCTGCCGTTTTAAGATTTTTAGACTTTTTAGAGTTCTTAATCGTATAAACTTGATTAGATGATCCTAATGACTCATTATAAATTTAAATTCACCATCTTTAAAAGTTTGCTTATCTACCGAGTCTGCTCGACGTCGAGAATTTAGCTCACGTCTTATAAAATTGGTTTGATTACAATACCTTTTTTTAAACTTTTTGTCCGGTTTTTAAAGCATTGAACGCAAACTAGAAAAATTATAACATAACAACTTCATACGTCATATTTTTGAACTTGTCCCGTGTAATTCATTCATCATTCTGGTTCGTCCTCCACGACCAGTTTTTATAAAGAGCTTCGTGCATGATTACAAATAATTCACTTCACTTTTTACACAACGCATCAATTTAGTTTCACCTGCCTTTAATGGAACGATTAGTTTATGATTAACCGTGACACCTATAACGTCAAACAGATTTAATGTAACCTCCTTCAATCAGTTTGCAGTTTATTTTTTCTACTCTCTAGCACTGAGATAACTTCACTTATTTATTTATTGTATTTGTCGGTGCTTAAATAAAAAACGTAATTATCTTCTTCTTTTTTTTTCCGGTTAAAAGTGATAAATTAAACTTTTCATAAAAAAATATCGTTCATATTTTCGTTTTTTTTTTTTTCGTTTTGAAATAATGTGTTTTAGTTTAAATCGAAATTGAAAATATCTCTGTTAAAACACCGTTGAAACACCGCCGCCTCTAACGAAAAAGCAATAAACGTTAGAAAATCGGATTGTTACATAATATCAAACTTACTATCTCGCGCGATAACATTTATTATAATAATAATTGTCGAACATATTATTTTATGTCTCAGATTAAAAGTTCCGAAACATTGTGACATAGCGATAATTATTAATAACGGGACGGCGATGAAGTCGTCGTATTTTTTTTTCCTTCTACGTCTGCGATCGCCTCGTTCGTTGACGTTTTTCGTGCTGCTGCAAACGTCCGTGATTTGGAATTACGTCGGACGATAATATTTTGAATTCTCCTCGCGAAAACCGTCTCCTCCTCGCCGTCGAGTCGGATCGCTATCGGATTTAACTATACTTATCGGCTTGCGATCGAAACGTCTCCTCGACTGTTAAGACTTAACGTAGCTACGATCGATCTCACGCATTACGAGTATCATGTTACGTGCGTTTAAAATTGCGCTTCAGACTCTGCTCGTGCGAAGAGACAATAAAGATATCATAACGTCGTCGTGCGCGTGACGTTCTCGTCGCCGTACGTCTTCTTTCTTTCATTCTTTCGTCTAACCACGCGACCGAGTGCGCGTGTAGGCAACGACGAAAAACTCGGGCCGCGTTACTAACGCATTCGACGACGTATTATGCACAATCGGTCGGTTTTAGCAGTAGTGATCCTTATTATTAGGGGCCGGAATTATATTCTTTTGCATATTATTTTTTTTTGAGGCTATGCAGTCAGACGGGGGTTCGAAATCTTTACAAATCATGAAACCGGTTAATATTAATGGCAAAAGTTTTTTTTTAGCATGTTTGAGAATATATCGATTAATTTCTATAGACATTCGATATTTTTTGTTGCAGTGGCGTAAAATATAATAATAGTGGTATGAAATTGATACATTATAATATACGTATTATAACCGTGGTTGGAAGCTGCTATTTTTAACTGTAATAATTTCCAAGGTTGGAAAAAAGTTATTGAAGAATTAAGTAGGTAGCCAAAAGTCCCCCAGTCAGTCAATACTTAAATGTAAAACAGTTTTTGACATAGAAACCATAGAAAACGATCTAATATTTGAATAGGCCCATTTTCTTGTTCTCGTAACATATCCATCAAAAGTTTGGAAAAGTCTAATGTGTCTCTTGTTGATTCGATAAATCTAATTGAATTTATAGTCTGTTGAATCTAATTGGTCGACTTCAAAAAATACCCGGAGAAAATGGAAATAAAATAAAAAAAGCATATTTTTTCGCATATTTTATTATGATTTTTAAAGAATATTGCAAGAATATTTTCAAATTTTTTTAGAGAAATATTAGCATCTTATTTCGGCTATTTTAAAAGAATATAATTCCGGCCCCTCTACTTATTATATAGTAATGGGTAATAGAATCGAGTTCGTCGTCGTAACTCGAGCGTCGCGAAACGTTCGAGCCAATAATATAATAGCAATAACCGTAAACGTGCGATTGTACGTAATTGTGATCGACTGGCCGCGTAATAATACACGGGCTCGAAACGATTATAATTATTCATTATTTCGGAAGGTTATTATAGATTTTCTTCGGTTTCGCTCGCGCGTCTCCCGTCGTCGTCGTCCGAACGACCTATGTAATAAATACAATCTCCGCAGCGGTTAATTCCCCATAGTTATCTATAATATGACCCGCTCGTCGTTTCGAACCACCGCGCCGGCACCTATTATATAGCATTTATTTATTTTTTTTAGTACCGTTACGTGCCGAGTCGCGTCTCAGATTGCGCGCGGTCGCGTAAAGTCCACCCGCGCTCCGTGTGTGTGGCTGGCACGACTTGCCTTTGTGGAACCGTCGTGAGATCGGAAACAATATCGTGCCGACGGCATTTGAATGAAAAAAAAAATACGACTCAATTAAATCACATCGTAATTTTTTTTTAATTGCCACCGCGTCCGCTGTCCGCGTCCCCGACGCCCATTTAATCGTATTATAGTAATCGTTATACGCATATATATATTATATACTATATATGACTCATAATAACGCGGAAACCCGTCGTCGTCGGGTCGACTCGAAACTTTTGAATTCCGAAAACTCGCGCGACTCTCTGCGAGCGACCAACTCGATCGTCACTCGCCGAGGTCAAAGAACGTTTCGTTATACTGGTTAGGAACGAGAACGGAAAATCATCATGGTAGTCGTTCGAAAATCGTAACGGTTTTTACATTTTATTCTAAAAAAAAATAAAATATTAAAAACAGTATGTATATTGTATTATTCACGAACGTAAATATTATGACGTGATCTTTAACGCACACGAGGATATAATTAGCATCATTCTTTCTTTTTGCACGCTCGTCGTTACTGTAATAACAGTGTCGTCAGTAAATTTATCGAAATAATATTCGGTATAAAAATTGACGTTAAAAAAAACCCCCCCGAGATACTTTTGGCTCGACGGGTTTGAAAAAGAAAATGATAAAATAACAGGAACAAATAAACAATGAATTACAGTAATAATAATAATAATAATATAACGATAGTAATTATAACGCTGTAGTAATCGTCGATTTATTAAAATTAAATTAACATAATGTTTTTTTATTCTATTTTTAAAATACGTTTGAAATTTACCGAGATAAGATATTTAACACTCTCTGTTTTCGATCTTTCTTGAAAACTTGAAACGTGCGTTTCGTTTTACCAACAGACGACGTGTGCGCAAAATAAACACGGCAAACAGCTCGGCGGCGAACAACGTAACGAAGATAAATTTCAAAAAAATCCGCTCCGCGTTCGTTTTACATGACAAATAGTTTTATCGCACCAGCACATCTTTCCTATTAATACGCATACATTATATTTTTATAACATTGTCGCCGAATCGCATTTTTTTCCAGACTCCAATGAGTGTTTCATAATTTATTTGTTTATGTTTATCTTTTTATTATAAAATTTAAGACGATAAAACAATCGTTCGAAAGAAAACGCGCCAGACTTTTATCGTTTCGATAATATTTTTTTTGGATTCGGATCCAGATTTTGGCATATCGGCAACGGCAGCGTAGCTATAGGCATTTGAATGAAAAAAGAGTTACCAAATGCCGATATCGTTATTGAATATTCCAACTACCAAAACTTAGATCGCGATAAAAAATAATATTAATATATAAAAAACCATTTTACGGATAAAAAAGATAACTTTACGAGATAAAATTATTTATTTGAGATTGCCCGATTATGTTTCGGTAGGTTACCGGTATATAATTACGCGTAGAAATTTGATTTTAAAATAAAATCACACATAGTTTTTTCTCTTTTCATTTTAACCATAATATGTATAACGAAACAATTTAATTATAGTAAAACAATATAATCGAACACCTAATTTAAATAAATTAATTAAATTAAAAATTAAGTCGTTTAGGAATTTATATATTATGTCAAACAACGCAATCGTCTCGATACATTGATTTTAACGATACGTATATTTAACGAAATTCTATTTATTGCGAAATAAAAGTCGTTTCTCGTGTTATATTGAATCGAGTGACCTGTTAATTAAACGTACCTTTTGTGGTTTTAGTGGTTGAAAATATAATTATTAGTTACATTACATTGAGAATATATACGTTCGAACAATACTCTTTATTAATTCGATCTGCGAGTTTTTATTTTCAAATGTTCTATACTATAGAATCTATAGACGATCGATAAGTGTTTATTTGTTGGTCCAAATCGGCATCGAGTACCGTGCGAAAAGTTGTACACAACGTGTGAAATCAGTATGTTAATATTTCAATCACAATCGTCTCGCATCGCGACGTTGTGTGTCGTCGTGTCGAGCAAACGAAACGTAATAAAACCAGAGGATACGACCCCGACGACGAGACGCATTCGATATTTTCGTCTCCGTAAAACGTTATCGAAATATTATATCCCGCGCGCGTGGTGTGAAATCAATATTTGCGCAAGAGTAGTAGTAGTACTACGGTGAAAATATTGCGGAACGCAATTGTTGTTATTATTTACATCGTTGTTTTGAACGTCTAGAGCGAGTGCGTGTTTTTTTTTTTTTACCGTCCAAACCCCACCTCGACTAATTATAATATTATCATTGTAAAACGAACAAACAGAGAGAGAGAGAGAGAGAGAGATAAGGAGAATCGATTCAGTTCCCTTCCGTGTGAACTCTACTCGGCGAAAATCCAGATTAGGGACCGAATAAATGAGCTACGTTGCGCCGGACTGGACGCCAGTCATCGCAGAGACACGGAGCACACGCATTATCAATAGAGCGCATATCATTTTTTTTCTTTAACAGCCAAAGCCGTCGTCGTCGAGAGAGCAGCAACACAAAAAGCGTAGCGAAGTATTTATTTTTATTTTTTTTTCTCTCGATTTTTTTCCACTCTCCCGTCGACGCCGTTCGATTACGTTTGTTTCGTTCTCTTTTTGTCTAACGTCGCGCGCGAATTCCCGTAACCATGTCAGAGGACGCTTTCATCGTGTCGCCGACTAGAAAACACACGGGCACTGTGAGTATGATGATGTTGTGTACCCACTACCTACACTTTGGCGTTTTTCTGGTTCTCGTCCCGCGAACCAGACTGGAAACTACTAACAATAATCGTCGTGTTTCGAAAATTGCTTTCAGGTGATATTCTTGCACGGGCTCGGCGAGACTGGGTACGTACTACGAAAACAATAAAAACATTTTTATCGAATAATATAACTGTCGCGAAACTCGTCGCCGTATCGTTTTTCTTCTTCTTCTTCTCCGCTCGCGCGCCCGTTATTTATTTATAATAATAACGCATACAAACGGATGGATTTAATTTAATTTCAAAACGTGTTCGTTTTGTGTTGCCGGAAAATTATTTTCATTAATATCATCCAAAGAGGTTATACTACGGGTACCCTATGCCTTATTATTACAAACCGGTAAACGCGTGACGTATAAAACGCTCACCGGAATTATTCATTCGCGGCGAAATAAATCTCAGTAATTATAATATTTATTATACTTATAAGCACGCGTATAATATAATGCGTACCGTATTATGATTACAAGAGAGGAGATTAATCCTCGTGTGTACGTTTAGAAAATGTACACTTCATTTTTTATTTATTTTAATTGGGTCCAAGAGTGTTTTTTTTCGTACTGGAATTTCTCTTCTTATATATATCTTATATATTATCATATATGTGTATAATGTTTACGCATAATATATACGATATAAAAATATATTTCTTTAACAATGATTTATTCAACGGCTCGGGTAGAGCGTAAAAAAAAAAAAAAAAAACCAGCGAATAAAAACTATTTGTTTCGTCCCGACTAATAATCAACTCTAATCTTTCGGACGCAATTATTACGAAAAACATATTTACCCCACCGTTTCTGGTACCGCGAGTAATATTTCAATATCGCATAATTTATGCTCGACCCTATATAAACGTAAAATTCGGAATACCTATAAATAATAATAATCGTTCGGTCTTGTCGAGCGACGGCGGCGACTGAAATAAAAAAACAAACCGTTCGAATCGAGTGTTTTTAGTTTTTCGAAAACACGCGTAAATAGTAGCGTCTTTGAAAAGACTTTTTATCGCGTGTTTTTCGTTTTGCCGTCGATATTGCACCTATGATATCGCAGTTTTTTTTTTTCCCCATTATTTAACAAAGAAGGCAAACGCGACGAGACGATTAATCATTCCCATAAACTAATCGTCTACGATTATTAAAATATTTTGCACGACATCACATTTGAGAATATGTAATTTATCGGCATTGGATTGATTGCCTTTTTTCCGCTCCGCGAATATAATTTATTTTTCGATTCTCTCCGCGGTTGTTTCTCTATCGAGCGCGGTTTTTATTTACATTTATCATTTCGATAAAACCGCAGACGATTTTGCGCCAACATCGTAACTGTAATATTTTGCGATTCCGTTCTCTCGAGCGCCGGTAAACATCATTTTTCCCGGCGTTCGATCGGCCGGCCATGGAATAAGTTTCGCGTTTTGAACGCGACCGTAGCGCGTCGTTCTTATATTAATATCATTATCAGATCAACTTTCTCTGTGGGTTTAATAAGGTTTTTCAAACGCACCTGGTAATCCGTTCGGACGCGGTTTGTGTCTGTGAAATTGTTTTCCGTCCTCGAATACGCGCGAGGCAAAAAACACTTCGTTTTGTGTCCATTTGCGAATAGTTTTAAATTAGTTACATTATTACTCGGACAATTAGATTCGTCTAGACCAGGGATGGCGAACCTTTTTGTATTTTTTGGTTGGATTTTGTTTTCCTCGCGTGTCAACCAGTTTGATAACCCTTCTTTAGACTTTAGAAATTCCTACATCTATGGTTTGAATGATAAAAACACAAGTCAAATATTTTATTGAGCAGTGTAGATATTCAATTCAATGCGTTTAAGTATAATACCATAAACTTAATATTTCATTTTTGTAATCTCAATATAATATTTTAGTCTACGTCCTACGACCAGTGGTTTTTGATGACAAACTTTTCATACAGTCGAGTTTGTCACTAAAATAGTGTACGCGTGTCATAGGTTCGCCATCTCTGGTCTAGACGAGTCGACTTGACCCGTAAAAATCCATTTCCCTCTAACGCGTCTCACACATCCGTGTGCGTTTCCCTATAAAATCCAACGCGCGAGTTTTCAATCATTTTCTTGCCGTCGGCGGGCATCATTTTGTCGAAACACGCCTGGAGCTTTCTAAACGCCACGGCCGGAGCTTTTTACTTTCTAAACGCGATCGAACGTCATCATGCTACCGCGACGCGTTGCGTTTGTTCCGTCTCGTCCTCTGGGCTCTTCCTTTTCCAAAAGTCGCCGGTCGACGGTAACAATTCGCTGCACAATGTCATCATGACGGACTGCCATAATGCATTCATTATTTCGCAGTAACGTGCATTGCATATTAGTTTATTTCACTTCGGAATACCACTCGTTCGAATGCTGCGTGCGACGACGGTAGTTTGCACTCATTAAATAATATATAATTTTTTTTTTTCAATTGCTCAGCTAATTAATCTTAAACTATTATTTGTTATTACATAAGAATCAGTGGTATTGTTTTGAACTTGGCGCGTTATCACGAGACCTTCGATATTGTTGCGGTGTGAAATACAATAATTATATTATAGTTTGTATTTTTTTCACTTACCTTCTGTATACAACAATATTTACTGCGACCGCGATTTCATAATAACGTTTGAATAATCGTTTGAAAAAACGCGTGTGAAATCTCGACGGCGTTTGACTTTTGGACATGACGCGCAATACACATTTATAGCGTTTACAAATTTCGAGTTTTTCATACAATTTTTTTCGCCCATCGAGTACCTATATTGTTAACGATTGCGAAACGATCGTTTTAACCTTAACGGCGGCGGCGGCGTGTCCGTTTAGAGAAATCGACGCCGTGCAATAAAATCGAAACACACGTAAACGTGATCTCGAACGAGACTATTTTTAGTTTACTAGGAATTAAAATATAAATTCAAACGGAGAAAACATCCGAGTAATAGTCCTTGTTAACAACGGCGCGGTGGTCCGATACGTCCTGAGCGCAGCTCGCCAGAGTTCAATAGTTCGATGTTTTACGCGGCCACGTTGGCCGAGCATGGACGAAAAATGCGCCGTAATCGTTTCTATAGTAATGATGATGATAATAATAATAATAATAATAGATATAGGTAAAAATTGATTAGGTCCGAGTAAACGGACGGACGACCGTATTAAACGAGAAAATATTCGTGTCCGACGGGAAAGCAAAATATATAACGTAATATTTTTATTTTTTTTCCAATTTACGGTTTTTTTTTCTTATACCGATTTCAATATAGACGGTCGGTGTAAAAGTGTGTTATCGCGCTGCAAATTATTATTAATAGCTCGAGGTTAATACGATCTAATCTGATCTATGATCGCGGTTTAATGTACCAACACGTACAGAAGCGGAGACTATGCTTTTCTCTCTCTCTATTTGTCTCTATCTCTTCTTTTATTCGACCGATTGGTCGATATAAATTGTGTGAGTAATTGTACGGCCCATATTATTGTAATAATTAACCGTATGACTTTGAGTCTCGGGGGTTAACGATGATGAGTGTAACGCACTGCCGTCCGATAATATATTGCATTTATTGTTTTTATTGTAGTGTTAATTATTTATTTTTTTTAAATTCCTGCGCGAAATGCTATTCGCACGGCACGAAAACGGCGACGACGGTGTTTTAAAAACACAACGACGACTACGCGCGACGTTACGACATTTTATTGAATTTTGTTTGTTATATTGCAGGGAAAATTGGAAGGATGTGTTGGGAAAAATGGTCAAACCCAACATCAAAGTCATCTGTCTAAACGCGTAAGTATGTCCGTTGTATTTAATTTTTATGTCCGTACTGTGTTTTATCATGACGGTGTTCAAAGGCGAATTAATGGCCTTTTCGCGAAGGCCGAGTAACGTAATTTTTTATTTCAACCATACGAGGTGGTTTTATCAATAGTTTTATTGTTAATTTGAATAATAGACACTAGATATCAATAGAATTGTATTTATTTGCACAATTGAGTATAAATATATCTATAAGATGAGGATCCAGAAGGATATAGGCATACACTTTCGGAAAAATTAAAAATTCTTGTTTGAAATGGGTACCCCGGTACCCGGGTACCCGGTTGTTGACAGTAGGGTTAATGGGGTAAGTTGTCCCGTCAACGACGACACGCGTACAGGACGAAAAAAAAATAAAAATAATAATCGTAAACCGTGTTCAATTGATGCGCGTGTTCGCAGCAAAAAGATTCCGTTGACGTTGAACAAAGGATTCCCGACGGCCGCCTGGTTCGACCTGACGTCGCTGGACGAGAACAAACTGGAGGACGAAGTGAGCATCGCCAGGGCCGTGGAAAAACTGCACGACATCGTCGACGAAGAGATAGCCGCGTCCAAAGTGTCGGCCGCCAAAACGGTCCTGGCCGGTTTCTCGCAGGGCGGCGCGCTGGCCATGTACTCGGCGCTCACCTATCACAAGCGGTTGGCCGGCGTCGTCGTCATGTCCAGTTGGCCGTTGCTCCGGCACACCGTACCCGAAGTGAGTGTTTTCGATTTTCATTTTTTAAAACATCGTTTTTTCGTCTGGTTTCTCGAAAAGCAAAATACGCGCGACAACGCGATCTATCTTAAAATCTCACTCTTTCCTCGCTTTTATCGCTGCAAAATCTTATCGGTTACACCGGCGTAATAACCAGGGTTCGGATTTTATAGCATTTGCTAATTATTATAGGATAGAGATAAAAATAGCACAGTGGGCTATAAATTTGTTTTATATGCATCGTGGACTCTAAATATGAAATTTGATTTTGCTATTTTTTGCATATTTGAAGAATTTGAGATTTTTAGTGCTATTTTTGAAGTTTTGCTGATATTTTCTTGATTCAACGCTTTATTTTGTATTTTTCATAAATCTCGTTTATATTGAATAGTATTGATTTACGGGAATCCATAAGAAAAATTCCCACATTTTCGTTTCATATTGACAAATTGATAAATAATATGAAATTACGTATTTAACATGACGTCATAATGTCTTTTTAAACAGCCCGGCGATGTCGAATATATTTATTCATTTATACCTTCTAATCTGTTATTGTTCCATATGATTGTAGATTCTATAATATACCATCGACTGTAATTTTGATTTGTATTTATTTATTTATTTTTTTGCTTTTTTTTTAATGTTTTTAGGGCATATTTACAGAGCATATTTTACGGTTTTTTCGATCATATTAAAGCGCATGTTTTAGAATTTTCGGTGCTATAAAATCCGAACCCTGGTTATAACGAATAAAATAGACTCGGAACGTTTGCTTGATTTCATTAGTTTATTTTCTGTGTCTACTTCGACCGCTGTCAGACTCTCCTAAAGTCGCGCTTCTGACGACATCGCGTCCCTGGCAAGAGCCCCGCGTAAATACATGCCGTACAGTGGATTCTATAACACTATTATTATAATAATTTAATTACAATTTTTTGATAATCAAACAACTGCCATTTTTTTTTCCCGACTTTTTTTGTTAATCCGCGAAACGCGAGATTATTGTGTTTAATCAATGCGATTGTTTCGTCTCCTAGGTGGTCGTCAACAACACCAACACGCCGATGTTGCAGTGCCACGGAACCGCCGACCCGGTCATCTACTACAAGTGGGGCACAATTTTGGCCGATGCCATGAACGCTTTAAACCCAAAGTACGAGTTTAAGTCCTACGAGGGTCTGATGCACGCGGTCAACGACCAGGTAACGTGTTTTCCGTAACCGCTGTAACCGCGCGGGCGTCCGTCGTCGTTCGCCGCGATAAAGCGACACCCCGCAGGCCGGGCAAACGTGGAAGGGGGCAAAATGTCTCGAAACCCGGGTTGAAAAAGCGATTTTCACTAGTAGATAGAATTTTCCAAAACAAACGTTCACGTTGTATTTTGAATATTTTTAAATGGGTACTTTTACATTCGAATCGAATATTGTTATCGTTGAAGTTACGTCAGTTAAGTCCACTACGTCATGGTCACGGTGTTGAGCTATTTATGGACCACCGGCATGAATCGTGCTAATAACCTACCCATTTTATATTAATAAAACTTTTTAATAATTACTTTGTACCATATTATGTTACAACATGACTTTTGCTTTTAAATATCTTACACTACATACGTAAAACCAATATAACAATGAAATAACAAATTTTTGTATCAATAATGAAAGCATCATATGTTTTTATGTCTCAACAATTTTGTGTATCAATTCTTGCATAATATTTTAATTCATAATTTTATAATATTTTTTCATTACCTCTTCGGTATACACATTGGGACGACGCTGAATGTTAGTGGTAAGTTTGATACCTCGTGTAAGAGGGGCCCTTGATTTCTCTCCACGGCCCTGTTTACACACACACACATTCGAGTCGATAATTGCGAAGGAAACTAATAAAAATAATCACGGTACATGTATCTACTTCAAATTTAACTTTCAACCCCTTGTTTGTGGGTCATTTTCGTCGTCATTAACTTCGTCTCTCGTAAATAATATATTATTTTCAACAATTTAAAGTTAAATAAAAAAATTCTCTGAATCTCTGATACAAGTGCTGTGCTCTTTTAATTCTCGGGGCATGAAAATAATTAAACCACAATGTTATTTTCGTTGTTTTGACTGTTTCACGACGCGATTGTTTTTTTGTTGCAGGAGTTGCGAGACGTCAAGACTTTCCTCAACAAAATATTCCCGTGAGCTAGAGAAGAATTATTATTAGTCGAAAATTAATATTATTCGATAACGACACGCCAAACAGCGACGAATCGCAGTGAAATCATCGATTGTTAGCTTTTCGCGCCGGACGATTTCTAAGTTATACATAATATTTTTATTAGTTTTAGTACGTTTTGTTTTGTTTTGTTTTGTTTTTTTTTTTTTTTTCTATTTTATGTGTAAGATTGTGTTTTCATGTATTATTATATTATATTATATCGTCGCTGCCCGATTGACGAAACCTGCGTATTAAAATTATTCGTTTCAAAAACCATCATCGTCACAGCGACGAAATGAAAAAAAAAAAAAAAAAGATAAAAACCAAACGTTTTGTTGAGAAAAATAAGAAAAAATAACGAAGTATTCAAAAATATTTTATCCCGTCGATTTTACAGGTGAGACGACACACGTTCTATACCGCTTTTTATTATTATTATTATGACACAATGATAATGTTTATGTCGAAACGGTTTTTAAATAATTCAGCCGCCGCCGCCGCCAGACCGTGCGTCATAAATTATTATTGATTTTCACGTGATCGTCGGCCGGTTGCTCGATAAATCGAATAAATCGTTTCCGGCGGATTGTTCGGCGTTACTTTCGCGTAAATCGCCATCAGATCACTAGCAACGATAATATCACGTTGATATATGATGTCAGTCGACAGTGTCACATTGACCGGGACTTTTTTTTTCAGGAAACGCCGTCGAATCGTTTCAAAAAAAAAAAAAACGAAAAAATAAACATAAATTATCGATCGTCGTTTAGAACACTATGAACATATTATAACAATATACCTGCGGACCAGGCCGTTGTCCCGGTGTAGGCGGTCAAAGTTTTCGCGAAGGCAGAGATTCGACAAGGACATTGCGAACGAGCGCGCACTATCACTCGGTAAAAACTGTTTTCTGCAACTTTGAAAACCACTCGTGTTGTACGTGAGTATCCTGAGTACGTTTTTTTTCCTCTAAAGCCGGTTCGCCCCGGTTTATCGACACCGAAACGCCGGCGGAGTGACTTTTTTTTTCCCCCCGAAATAATCGTCGGACTGTATTTTCATTTCATTTTTTCCCCTCTAGACCACTCGGGGGCGCACAGTTTGGGAACCGCCGTCCCGGCGCGCATAGAATATATTATTATTATTAGGGCTAGGATTTTGTAGCAAAATAAAACCTTAAAAAAGCATTCGAAAAAAGCAAAAAGAAGCGTTTATTAAATTTAATTCTAAAAAAAAGGAATTTACGACCACATATTTTATTGGTCAAGATACTTTCATTAAAACTCATTCTATTGGGCGCTGCTAATATATTATATTTATACGTAGAAAAAGACCTTTCCACATCAACCGATGTGTAATCCATGCATATTTCATATAAACTAAATCATTGAAATCATACTGTTATGATTATTCATTACAATATTTCGGCACAATAACGATATAGTTATTTTATCATTCGTACATTTATTACTGGTTTTTTCACTGGTTTTTAAAATTTCTCGCAATAATGTCCAAGTAGTAATGTCCAGTATACATAAAAAAATTAAGAAAAATTAACCAAATAGGGGAAAAAGCAAGTTTTGTGGAAAATAGCAAAAAAAAAGTTTACTTCATTGAAATCGGAACGATTCAAAACGTATTTATCTATGCGAGAATTATCATTCTACCACACACCTCTCAAAAGAAGCATTTGCTACAAAATCCGAGCCCTGATTATTATTATAAATATCATGTTTACCACTGTGCCGTATTGCAATATTTTAATATCGGCTACCCGAGTGTGGTCGTACGGTTGCGCGTCTGTAGACATTGCACCGACGTTATCGCGATTATATATATAATGTATATAATATAGTTGTGCGATAATAATAATTAAATACCTTATGTCTGTGTGTGTGTTTAAAATACGGTATAAAATGTTATAAAAAAAAAAAAAAACGTGCGTTTCAAAATTAATAGTTATATATATATATCGTTTACCGAGACGTTTGTTATAACCTCTTGTCCAAAGTCGCCAAGTCTTAATTAACAGCGACGACGTGCAGTGGGGAAAAAATAAAATAAAAAATATAACGTGAAAACTGGTTAATCGCAAGAACTCCGGCGGCGGTGGCGGCGGCGGTTCGCGGTTGCCCTCTGGACGTGCCGGGTCATCCGGTGTTTCGCGGCGGTTATGGGCACACACGTACCATTATCGTATTTAATAAAAAAAAAATAATACGCGAGGAATATATTTGCGCGGTCTCGCTCCGAACGGAAAAACTCAAAGTCCGATCCCGAAACCCTATCGCGCCTTATGGGAGAGAGGACGACCGGCCGATATCGCCGTGTGTGTATTATAATAATACAGTAATTACACTTGACCGATTTGGCCTTTCGACGCGTGTGGAATTTATTAGAAAAATAAAAAAAGGCGTAAAGAAAAAACAATAACAACCGCGTACGTTCGTCCGCTGCTGTGCAGGTGATTATTGTTCTATAATTATGTGTATGTATTTTCTCGCCTAGCTCGATCGTACGGCCGTCGTTGTGCAATGGCCCCCGAAGACAGCGCCGATCACAGTTCAAATTGTACGGGCCAGGTACTATTATTATCGAGTGCTCTTACGACATCGTCGGTCGCTTTTCCCCGGGGATTCGATACGGTTTCAACCCAGTTCCGTGCCTAGCATAATCCGCGCCCGGCGCGAAGAATCATTTCTAGCGCCCCCACCCCCTCTGCCAAATATTTGTATACTTTTAAAAACATTAGGGAAGAGCCGGAGATAGAATCGTCAGATTTACCTTATTTTTCACATTAAACATTTTTGTCGACGTGTACATTGTACAAACAAATCTAAAGATGATATTATGTAAACAGGGAGAGAGCCTTTTTTGGATATATTTTGTGAATAATATTGACAAATACAATAGTATTAATAATTATTATACATTTTATTTGAACTCAGAAATTCACCAAATCTGTATATAATATAATAGTTATAACTTATTGTATGAAATAGTATAAACATGTTATTAAAATAGGTTGTAGTAAACAGTATTTAAGTTAAAATGTCAATCAAAATAAAAAATCGCATCACCGAGTTAATTATTTTTATTAAGGTTACAAGTATTAAAAATGTATATTATCTTAATTATTAATTGAATATTACTAAACTTTTGAATGGATTTATAGTAAATAGTCTTAATAAAATACTATAATAATTAAGTTTTTAAAATATAATAAGTACTTGACTTGATTTTCATAAACTTATTTTTCGAGATTTGATCGATGCGAAGTTTTCAATTAATATTGAGTATTTTAGTAATATTACTTAGATTATAAAAATGCATTTGGCGCCCCGGTGCACGCGCACCTGTTGCACCCCCCTAGGCACGGCCCTGTTTCAACCGAGTGGTAAACATTTTTCAATAAATTGCTTTATGAATATTATAATTTCGTAATAACATTCGCATAATGTACGTTTGTATGTACAGGTCGGGGCGGTGAATCGGGCGATTTTAAAATAACTATAAAAACCCAACACGTATTTTTTTTTAACAAATATATTTAACCTAACCTGAAAGTATTTAAAATAGCATTGAAGAAGTGTTAATTTGTTATTTAATTTTTATAAATGACTAGCTGAATAACCCGTCTTCGCCCGTGTGCAGTATAACTTTTTATTTTATCATTTTTACCCCTTTTAACTCCGGTAGGTGTCGAATTTAGGAAAATCCTTTCCCACGGGGTCTCTGCACTATATAAAACGAAACTGCTGACCAAATTTCATACTCAAAGCTCCAGCAGTTCCAGCCAGGCGAATTTTTCTAGTTTCACCCTTTTTACCCCCGCACGTTTATCGATCGTATTTCTCGTCGACCGCGCTTGACCCGCAAACATAGGTCGATCCCGAAACGCGGCAGATCGATCTCCTCGTTTTATTAATAATAATATTAATTGTATTAAATATATCATTGTGTTTTGAGCGACGACCGACCTCAACGTTGTGTGGCAGTGTAGTACGCGTCAATCGAAAACCGCCGAGTCGGGCGTTTTGGATTGCGAAATGATATATTATCGTACTATTCGTTCGGGCGGCGATCTGGAGGGGACCTAATTACGTAAAAACCGACGGCGGCGTGCGGTCAAAGGTCAGCGTTTAACCGTAACTGTTTTATTATTTTCCCCCGCCGCCGCGGCATCGTCTCCCGGTCGTTGTTCCAATCGAACGATATAGTAAAACCACCGCGCGCACGTGGTCCACGAAAAACGTGGCTACGACGACGACGTCAGATCTCACACTCGGCCGAGCCGTCCGAGATAACGCGTCTGTACCGCGCCGGGACACGAAAAAATGTGTTGGGGCAGCCGCCGCCGCGCACCGTGTTATCGCCGAGTCGCTCGATGACGATAATGACCGTTTCGCGAATGTCACGTTTGTGGCCTTATGGATTTGCATATAACGTGGCGTCGTGTTTTTTAGACTGGAAACTACGTTTTCTCGGCGCGCCGGCGATCGGACGAATCCGCAATGTTGTTGTCGTTGCGGGTAAATTTAAGCGAACGACGACGTAAATGATATTCTATTTTTTTGTCTCGCTCTCCGGGGCCGACGACGGTCGCGCACGCCCGTTATCCATACTACGTATTATAGTATTATATTATCGTGCAGACGACGTGGACGCGACAAATTTACAAAGTCGTGTATTACGCGAACGGTATTAATAATAACGTACTCCCACGTGGCCGGCGGCGGTTAATGACGACGGATCGAGACGAAAAAGCCCCCGGGGCCGCGGGGACTTTTCTTCTCGGAGTATTTTCAGTATATTATTAATTATTATACTTTTGTCGATACATTAAATCTTTGTTTGTGTTATCGTAAGCCCCGCACGTGACCGCGAGTCCGCCGCCGAGTAGACGCAGAGAGAATAGACGAGCAGAGAAACTGCAGGCGGACCAGCAGCGTTTGACGAATTAATATTCCCGGTTCGATTATTAATGACGCGCGCGCGTGCAATTATGATAATATTTATGTTCTGTGTAGGTATACCGGCTCGATCGCAGTGGCTGGTGATCTGTATCAGGGCATCGAGCGAATTGGCGATCGACGATTTTCACGGATCCTTCTCAAAGGATGATTCACACTGAACCGACAAATTATTAATTAAATATAAATTAATGTGCTAATAATTCACATCTAACCTAACCGGACCGCGCCGCACCCTCAAACATTGTATGAAAGAATGTTTTGTCGGTGGGATATGAACGGCGATGACGACGTTAGTTTCCAAAATAGAATATTATAGAGTACTACTAACATATTTTTCTTCACGATATCTATTATTAAATATACACAATTTTTCTTCGTGATCTTCAAGAGATCCACATAAACCATATAAAATTCACCCTCTATTTTTCTCCGTTTTAAAATGTCATGCACCCGAATACGTTTTTTTTAATTTCTAGTGGTTTTTGTTCTTCTACTTAACTGTGCGTATTGATAGATTACTTTTCATTTATGACGGTCTGTGTCTGTCGGTGCAAAACGGCACAATGTGGTGAATTACTCCCTAAAATGTCGGTTCGGTACGGGTCTGTGCGATTCGGTGCCGGTTCAGTGTGAAACTACACCGCGGGCGCGCGCGATATACGAACAGTGTCGCCGCGAACGCGTGGGGGTTTTTCGCGATTTTCTTTTCGAACGTGTCGTCTTATCGTTCGTACGTATCCATAAAATTGCGACTACTGTTCGCGCGCGTTGTGTAATAATAATTATAATAATATCACAGTTTTAGGTCGCCTCGCGACGGTAACAGCGCGTAACGGCCTCGCGGGGTCGTGTGTGCAGATGACTCGATAAACAAACGTGTACCTACACGCAGTTATAGCTGGTACGTACGACACGAACGGACAATTACATTTTCATCGAGTAACTATTATGATGTTATACGCGTGTAGCGCATAATTATCCGAGAAACGATTTTAATCGCGACGGATACTTGTACGGCTTGATTTTAATCGAAAACGTTTTTTTTTTTTTCGCAGGCGTCTTGTGTTTTCAATTTAGAGTTTAAAGGCGTCGAAATCTCAACACGCGAGCGAGCATACCCTTTGGTCATAGAAACAACGTATGCCCACTGACTTTGAACATTTTACGTATCGGTTGAAATTAGAAAGAGAAAAAAAAGAAGGGCGATATGAGTACAATGTTGACCAATGTACCGTTTTTGTTTCGAAAAAAATACGATTCCGAGTGAAAGAGGTGAGGAGACGGTTCAACTACCTAATTTCAACTCCCCCTGTCCCCCTCCCGGAACATTTAGTTCTGGTTGCTCGTTTGCGTCGGAGAAAAAGTGGAAAAACGTTCATATGAAACGTCATATTTTAACGTATGAAAATCATCGAAATAACGTTTCTTGTCAAGTGTAATAAAGGAGAACGGAGGTACGATAAAATATTTTGATTATCAATCCCGTCTGGGTGATTAATGAAAACGGATCGATTTACTTTAAAATTATAGCTTAACTCTAGTAATTACACTTATTACGGTATGAACGTGCGGTGCGTTCTAATTGTTGATCCTGGACACGCCTACCCACGTCTCTGCAGGATCCCATCACGTCGTCGTGTTCGGCGTATGTTAATACATTCTTACTCGACTAAAACGTACCGCCGGCACGTGCACAACAATAATACGCGTATAACCTGCGCGGGTCGACCGTTGCGAAAATACTCGTACACATCGGCGGCGGCGGCACACAATACCTAATGACTAATATACAAAACAGGCTGCTTACGGCTGTTAACGGTTCTGCGCGCGTAACAATGTATATATTATTTATAACCGTCTGTGTCACGAACGTATTTTTCTATTGGGAAAATTCGATTTGCCAATCGTTACTATCGATATTTCAAATAAAATCGATTTATACGTTTCAAAAAACAAAATGGAGCCAAAAATGTAAAACGATTCATCAATTGAGAACGGCTGGGCCGATTTGGCTCAAATTTTTTTTTGAATTGTTCGTAATTGCCGGGAGAAGATTTTTACGAAAAAAAAAAAAAATTTGAAAAAAACCCGGGAGGTGTTGAAACGGGAATTTTGTGATGTACTTTTGAAATTTTAAATGGTTGCTATTGGTCATAGGAAAAAGTCAGCCCATTTATATCATATAACACATTTATACATATGTATGTACGTATACCTTTATACTGTAACCATAGTGACCATTATCATTGTTTATAAATTTTTTTGCGAATCATTTTCAATTAAAATATATAGGTATACGTGTTTCATATATACTTTTCACATATACGTACATACTTGCAATAGGTTAGTAATTTTTCATAATACAAAATCCCCGTTTGAGCACCTCCCCTAGGGGGATGTATATAAATAAATCTACAAACTTATTTTTCAAAATTCGACCCTTAAAAGAAGGGGTGAACTTTTCACGGGCTAGATTTTGAGTTGCAACGGTCAGCGAGTAATTTGCATTTTATATGAATAGATTATTATGTCATCAAAAAACCCGACGATCTTTGCCAAAAACGAATTGATTTTGCAATATCATATTATTACATAACTTTTATCGAAATCGCGTGCGTGCGATGAACAATAGAACTTTTTTCATTGGCCGGTCGAATACGATCGCAGGCAAATCTTTAGTCATTGGTCGATAGGCTCGATAGGCGTATACAATTTTAAAGCGAAAACCCGACGACGACGTTTACGCAAAAGGTATGGATTTCGCAACGTCATATATTATTACATAACTTTAACCGAAATTGCGTGCGTGCGCGCACCATTCCTCTTTCAATCGTAGACGCCGTCGTCGTCGCCACGCACTTACAATAAGTCAGTTATTTTTTATACGGCAAAATTCACTGGAAATATATGGCAAAACAACGTTTGCCGGGTCAGCTAGTAATAATATATAGGTAAGATATAATATATCGCATAAAACTGCATCGATTTTAACATATTATTTTAAAATTTATAAACATGAGAATGAACGATACGATACGAAGTGGACGAGGCGATTCAAGTACACGTGACGTTTGGAGAAAAATTCGAGTGCAAAATGATCACCTATACCTATAGATATATGGAAGGCAACCAGCACGTGCAACCGTTATATTGTTGCCATTTAAAATCGTGTAAACAATAATTGGTTCGACATTTTCGTAAGCACTATATCGATTGAAATCGAAACTATTATTATTTATCAGTACATGTAGACGATGCTATAATGACTAATTATTTTGAAAAAAAATTATATTATACGAGTACGATGTTCTGGATATATTTATGTTTTTATGAAAACACATTTATACGAGTGTATAAGGATTCAGAAGAATTCCGAAGAATTCCGAATCCTTTGTCGAATAAAAAATTGCGATATTTCTAACAAATACGAGGTAACACAACAATAAAATATCGGATTTGTATCAATACGCGGACGATTCTACATCGTCCGAAAACACTCCATCAACTTCAGGACGATAAAAAAAAACGATTTAACATCTTTACGAAATAATAACTCGGATGGGCAACACACGATTAATCACACCCGCGGAGCATGGAGCTCGTGAGTATAAAAACACGCGCGCGTACACGGGTAGATCGATTTTTTTTTTCCGCTGCAGTCTCGTATGGAATTGTATTTCACCCGAACGGCTTTTTCCTATAACGTTTTTCGATTCGACGATAAAAAAAAAAAAACACAAAAAACCGCGCAACACGTGCGGCGACGAGATTTTCTCCCCCTTTTTTTCGGTTTCATATATTTTTTTGAAAAATACCGCGTTCGATTCGAAACAAGGGCGCCCGCGGTGGAGGGGGGGCAAAGGGGTCATTGCCCGCCCTGGGAATTTTTTTTATAAATTATGAAACCACGGAGGTAAAAATCATCATGATTTTAAGTCGCTTACGATTATTTTTCGTACGCAACAAAGACGCGTACGATTTCTATTTCATAATTAATATTATAATATAGTCAATTAAACAAACGTGTCCGTATTGTATTTGAAAAATATTAATATAGTATTACGACATTCTCCCCGCGACACATATTATAATAATAAGGCTCTGCAGACGTGATGATATGATTCAGATTATTTTTATTTTTTTATAGAGTGTTCTGTTTTCGAATAGATACACCGTATAAAATATATAAAAATAACCACTGAATATTCTGATTCGGCCTGTAACATTGTGATTTCGATCTCGGTCCGGGTGGGATTTAATCGTTTCCAAACGCCGTTTTCGCCACGACGCGACGACGACGACAACGAAAATATAGTTTTTACCGTTAAAAAATCATTCTTTTTAAACGTCGACGACAAAGGCCGCCCAGCGCACCCAGCGGCGACTGCTACAGCCAGGCATCTCGTCCGACTCTCGTGTATTCTCTCGTGTACTCATACTTATACCTATTTATATATTATACACCCGGCGGCTGTTGCGGCGTCGTCGGCCATTATAAATTCAATTTGTGCAATGCATTTTTCATCAAACCGTACAACCTGTTGTGAATACCTACAAAGTCAACGTCCCCCGTGGGCACACCGCTGCGGACGTGGCGGCGGGGCATTTTTTACGCAGAGTTTTAATAATAATTCCTCTCGTTAAAGTCCACGCGCGCGCACACACACGCGCGCGGGCGCGCGAGAACGGGCGGACGGACAGATTAATTACGTCCAACGGATTCTCCGGTGGTCATTTTTTAACTCGCGCGCGCGCGCGTGAAATAATGGTCAACGACGACGATAATATAGTAATAATAATAAACGACGCGAAGCTAGCGCGATAAATTCGCCTAGTAGATTTCTCACTAATAATATGCTTAATATTATTATTAGGGATGAGAAGTTATAGGAGCTAAAATAGACAAAATATGCAAAGAAAATATGCATAAAAAATTTGAAAATATGCAAAAAATATATTATAATATGCAATTTTTTCTATTAAAATATAAATAATTTTTAACCGAGTGGTAAAAAATTAATACTAGTTATAAATATGAGATGATAAATGATCGGTAGGTGTATTGATTATATATTGATAGTCAGGTGATTTAATCTAAAATTATAAAAATAAAATTTTATAAGTTTTGTAATATATTTAATAATTATTTTACATATTATATTTTACATTGACAATTGTCAAATTTGCTATCTGTATTTTTATTGATTATTGACTACAAACATATAAAATTCCATAAAGTAATACATTTTTCATGTCAATTGTATTAAAATCCACATCATTTTACTAAATATGCATTTTTATGCACAAAAAAAAACACGAATATGCAACTTTTAAGAAAACTACCAATATATGCGAAAATATGCAAAATTTAAATACCAAATTTCAATTCATTAGGTTATAGAACAGATTTTTAGCTCACCTAGCTATAAATAGATAAAGATAAAGACAAAAATATGCAAATCCTATAACTTCTCATCCCTAATTATTATGCATTCGATTTTACGTTCGCGCGTGCCGCCTAAACCGCTTGCGATATCATTCGCTATTATTACGCCTTTTGCCGTTGTACGTTCTTGGCACTCGCGGACGATATAATATAATAACGACCGCAGTCGTTTGCGCTATTTTTCAGACGGTAAAAATAATATATTATGTATAAATTTTACATATATTAGAAAAAAAATAAAAAAATAATGCATATTATAATGTATTATAAATATTTATAGGCGATACTTTAATTTATATTGAAAAAAAAAAGAAAATTTATAAATATAGGTACTCCCATGGTAGTATAGATTTCAAACTGTACGCGGTTTGATTTATTCCCTCGGAAAATAGTACTTATATACAATATACGTATATAGTCATATGCTCATCCCATACGTAAATAATGTCGGATTTAATTCGGTCGTTAAAAACGTGTATTTGCTTACGTAAATATCGTGTACGCAGCTCTTAAAATTGCATCAGATATATCTGATCGGAGTGCATCGAACACGCCTTTAGAGTTTAATACACAAATATAATATATAACACGGTCTGAATTTATAATCTTTTAAATATTATAATAACGAATTAATATTATAATCAAATGTCAGTCGCCGTCGAAATTACTACCTGCGGTTTAATTTCACCGCATAAAGTATTCACGGCGGCGGCGGTATGTAAATCGCACGATATAGAGAGCGTAATTTGTGAATTTTTTTTCAGAGAGAGAGAGATACGACAGCTGTTTCATACGTTTATTACGATCAAGTATACATTACAAAGTAAAAATCATCATCAACGGTGACTTCGAGGGTGAGTGATTGCGTCTAACTTGAATTTATATTTTATATTTTTCTTAGCTCATATATAGACGGTTCAAATTTTTTAGCGACCTATTGACTTTTTTTTTTGACTCTAACGGTCCGCGCTGAATATAATTTAATCGATTTTAAATTTAAAAAATAACAAACCGCCTACTACCCGGCGAGACGACGAGTGTGGTGAAATCGATTCGGGCGAGAATCGTTTTCTAGTCAGCCATTTCAGTCTCGTTCGAGTCGTCGCGTCGTCGGACAATAATGTCGTCCGAAAATATTTCGTTAATTTCTCCGGCTTTTCGCGCGTGCGCAGTAGATAGACAAAATTCGTTTCGTAGAATTAAAAATTTTCCAACGCATTTAACTCTGCGCCCTAATCGTGTTACATTGTATTACTTTGTTTCTTCCAACTCGTAGATTCGACCGTGTTATTATACCACGTCAACCGTCATCGCTTTTCGAGACTTCTATAAAGAAAGAAAAAAAAAACAGAAACAAGTACTCCGCATTAATAGGACGGTATGTTTTGCACGTTTTTTTTTTTTTTTCTGATTATCGTCGGCATTACACTTCTCGTGGTTTTCGACGGATTATCCGTAACGTCATACATAATGCGGTCTCCGGTATACGCCGCCGCCGCGTGTACGCTGTACATTCGAACCGTTGAAAACCGCGCACGACATGACGATAAATGTTACGTATTTGTTATGGCCGACGAGCCATTTTCGGGGCTCGCGCGGAATCGCTTCATTTCACGCGTCACTATTATACGTATACGAGAACCCGTTTAGGTCGTCCGCCCCGACGAGACGCGGTAATAATGATTATCAACACTCGGGCCAGCGCGACGTGTTGTATATGCCGTATTAATTCGAGCCGTTGAGTTTTTTTTTGTTTTCGCAGTAATTATAATATCATATTATCATTAAACCGGCGTGTGTTTTAATCTGCGCCGCGAACACGACTCAAATGTCTCGGTCGGACGGGAAAAAAACTCCAACCAGACGCGTAAACGCCGCGCCGCCGCGCGTTTATTATTGCGATACGCCCCGGATAACACCGAAATACGTACGTGTACGAATATTAACGATTCGCGGTTTTCAGAAATAATAATACGATCGAAACGTTGGAAACGCGGTTCTGGCATGATCCCAATGCCGGGGCGGCGGCACGACGACGACGATGCGTTCCAGAAAATCGCGCGAGACCGAGAACAGCCCCGTCTGCCGTACGAAACGCGCGTATTTATTATAATATCGTTCCGCAATAATAATGATAATTATAATCGTGAAGTTTTGCGCGAATAGAAAACGAAGAAAAAATAAAAAAAACGAAACGTATTAAAAAAACATACACGAGCGAGAATCGTTCGGTTATTATTATTTGATAAATTAGACGAGTAATTTAATTTAACGCGTCGCGCGCGTATTTATTACGTCCTACCTACAGCCGTCGAAATTAAAATATTGAACACGGTCGTTAAATAAACGCGCGACTATTGTGTATAAGGTGAACGTGTATTCGATTTGATGAGTCGTCGTCGCCGTCGTCGTCGGTCGGACGGTTGAAATCATTTTGGAATCCCGCACTCGCGTCATATTATCATAATAATACGATATTGTTGTGCGTTGAAAATTAAAAACGCGACAGACCCGCGCGAACTATACAATAATTATATATGTGTATGATTTTATTGCGCGCGCTGTAAATTTCATAAAACCGTGTTATAATCGTTTTGTTCGGAATATTTTTAAAACGTCATCAACACCTTGTCAACGTCGTCGTGCCATGTTGTGCGGCGTGCGATCGCTCGGATAATATATGCATTTGTCACCGTATCGAGCTTATTAAGTCTGTGTTTTCCGACCGCAACGATACGTATTATCGAGTAAAATGTAAATTAATACAAATTCGTTGACCAAAAGCGTTGGTATACCTTATTTCAGCGGTTGCCAACCGAACTTTTAATTTAAAATTTTGGGAATAAATTAAAATCGAATAAAAATAATCGGAGAAATTTCGTATTTCATATTGCAGATTACGACTCGGTGTACATAATATTTACGATCGCCTTAATTTTTCTAAATTATTAGTCAGTGATCGATAAATAAGTTGAAATATTTTCCACGATATAAACTGTATTTCCGATTCGGTTATGTACAAATGAATAATTATTGATCGTTGAAGCGTAGACAAATAAACGGTATTGGTACAAAAGTGGTCGGCTTAGTTGGGAACCATTGCCCTATTGAATAAGACTAAATTTGGTATGGGATAAATTTAAATAAACCTCCCCCCCTTGAAAAATTTCGCCCCCCGATGAGATCACTAGGCGAAACTATAAATTGGTTTAACGAGTCAAGTATAAACGGTGAAAATCATAATTTTATTCGGACTTTTATTAAAGACTTTGTCCGTTACGAATTAACATAATATTATTAAATACTATGTATATATTATCATAAACTAGGTGTCCTTGCTCGCCAAAATCCGCGCTAGACACTCGGACCGTTGTGTTCGGGGTAAAACGTCCGTTCCGCGACGTATAGGTACGCGTAATATATTCACTCGGCCGGGCGGCGCCTGGTAAACGCGCGGCGCGGTTCGCGTGCGATCGACACAGCGGGGCGCGGTGGCGTACGACGAGCGTATTCGTAGTCGACATCGTAGTCGTCGAAAAGGACCCGTCGCGCGCGCGGTCGAAAAAAAAAAGAAAAAGGATCGGACGAGTAGGCGAAAACGGGGGGGGATAGACGATAAATTAGAAGAAGAAAAAAAATTCTCGCGGTATGATTTAGGTGCGCGCGCGGAAGAGAAGATAGAAACGGAGAAAAAAACATTTATCGTTTAATAAATAACAGGAGGAGAAAAAACGCGCGAGCTAGCTGTCTGTCGATTCCTCGGCGCGCCAATAATTCATATGTTATATTTAGGGAACGGATTTAAATGCTCTAAAAAACAAGAAAAATGCTTTAACATCAAAAAAAATGCCCTTAAAATCTTTAAAAATGGGTTTATATTCAATAAAAACAAAATTTTTAATTTAAAACTTATAAAAAAACACATTATTATAAAAAAATCTAATAAAAAATATTTAAATACAATACAAGTATACAACCTTAATTAATTAACTTTCTTTAATCTTCTGTCCATCAAAAATCGATTCCCCATATTGTTGAACGTATTATGACCTCAAACGACAAACATCTGAAGATTTGGCCTTGGGCATTTTCAAAAACTTGGTGGAATAAACAAAACAAAATAAACTAAATACATCTACGAAAATCACTCGAAAACGTTAACGACGAGGCTATACGCGATACTAAACGATGAAGTAAGTTGACTCGATTCAACGGTGCAATACAAAATTACAATTTAGATAAATAGTTTATCGTATCTTATCTTTACCTTAATGTGGGTAATAATCTGTTGTAACTTGTATGTATATATATTTTATGTCTACACGTGTCAACAATAATTTCGTAACATAATACATATTTAGGTATTTTAATTTTTTTTAGAATGAACGTGGAAAAAATGTTGAAAAAATGACTTGAAAACCACAAAATGCACTAAAAATTTCAAAAAATGCATTAAAGTCTTAAAAATGCAAAAAAATGCAAAATAAAAGTTACATTTTTTAATTCTTTGATGTATGAAATGAACTTTTCGCTTGGAAACCAATGGACATTCAGAAAAAAATGCAATTTGCATTCAAATCCGTTCCCTAGTTATATTATATTATCTCATTGTACGATTGCTTTTCGGACCGCTTCGGTCTGCAGCGCAGTGCAGACTATTCGTTTAATTATTCGTATAATTAGTGTCGTCGCGCATTATCGTCTCCTTCGCCACCCTAAAACGACGGACGTTCTCCGGCGATTTTTTTCTCGGATTGCCGCGGAAACGCGGTCTCTTTTGCGCGACAATAAAACGGCTTCACTCGTATTATTTAACCGCGACGACGTATATATATAATTTATTTATAAAACACATATTTATAATATATTATCGTATGTTATTATAATAATAATTGTCCGTGTCGCGTCGCACCCGCAGCGGCGGAACCGATTGCCGCGTCGTCGTTGTCGTCGCCGGCGACGCTCGCCGAGCGGGTTTAAGGAGAATTTTTTTTTTTTTTTTTACTTTTTCTCTCTCCTCCTGAATTTATTGCCTCGTCCGAGCCGATATTTCACGTGTGTGAAAAACAGTCGCGCCGCCACTACTGCCCGCGTGTGTGGCCGCATCTCGACGACATCGCCGCAGGACTACCGCGCCGGTGGAATATTATTATTGTTATGATTTGTTACACGCGTGCGACTGACGGAAATCATCGTATGCCGATTGTATGAAACGCGTGGAAAAATAGTTTCGAAAACCGCACGTCCGGAGGCAGCGGCGCGGCGGTTATGTTATTACGGGAGCTGTCGACGGACCGGCCGCGGCAGAGACTCGTGTAAAATTATACATACTTTAATCCGTACGAGATTTGTTGTTATGTATTTACATTATTTCGGTGGTCGAACACGTTTCTGAAACAATGTGAAATACCGCCGGAGCGGTCGGAATGGAAGAGGATTGGAACGGGAGCGCGACGAAACAGATAAATCGGCAGGGGTTGTGTGGAAAATGTAGCTTCGATATATTATCGAAATCAGTGGCGTAGCCATTACTAATCTTAAATTGTCATCTTTATTTTGTTCGTTTTCTATAGCTTCGGCCGTGCTAGTAGGTATTTATTTAATGCATATATTATTGTATAACCACAGATTATATGAAAATTTCATATAATCTGTGGTATAACATTGTACATAATCTATGGATGCCTGATATGAATTATAAATTTCCAGCTCAAGATAATGGCAAGTTTAAACGAATAACTTTTTAGTTGAAATGGCTCAACACATTTAATTGGTTGGCTTATTCAAAACTGAAAGAACGGGCCTTTTGTATGTATTGTGTACTTTTCTTGCATCAAACAAATGATGGTAAAAGTTCTCACGTAGAACTAGGCAAACTTGTAACCAAACCTGTTATTAAATTAAAAGATGCATTAGAATCTTTAAAAAATCACGCCAACTTAAATTTCCATAAAACTGCCATGTTAAATGCCGATAATGTAATTAAAATTCATAACAAGGAACAGAATAATGTATGTGTGCAATTAAAAAATACTAAGAAAAAGCGAGAAATTTTTAAAAATCGTTCAACTTTGAAACCTATTATTCAGACTATTCGATTGTGCGGAAGGCAACAGATTGCAATAAAGACTCTAAAATTTCGGTATTTGCATGTTCAAATTATGGAAGAACCTAGGTAAACCAACACTGAGTAAAATATTGATCAGCTACGCCACTGATCGAAACTATAAATCGAAAACCAGCGTGTATTTTTTGTGGTGTAATAAACTCGTCGCGACGCGAAATCAGTAGTTTGATGTCGAACGTGGCCGCCACGAGGAAAACGCGATTTTCGCAACCAATCGACAGGAACTCCGCCGACGACGACGGTCCGGCGAACCCGAAGCTATAAAAGGAATCGCCCGCCGCCTCGAGGCGAGTCTGGATTTAGTCGCGTATTTTATAATCTGTGTCACACAACCGTCACCGTGGCGAGTGGCGTTTTGTCCGTTTCGGCGTCATGGGAACGCCGACACGCGGAACGAAACGGCCGTCGAAACGTACGCGCGCTCACCGATACGGAGGCATGCGGTTTACTCGCGGACGCCCAAGGATCGTCGATTTTTCGAACGCGCCAATATGGCCGCGTCTCCGTGTCGTGGGATCTCGGCTAGAAAATAAAAGAAAAAAAAACTCGCTAGAAAGTATACGATAATGTACTCGCGCGGAACGAGTCGATTCCCCTCGTACATGATAATAGTAAACGATCGGCCACGCGATTGGCTGCTGTCAGCGAAGTGCGTGCGAGAGCGAAGGACGCGCGCACATTATTATTATTATCGTCGCGTTGACGTATCGTAACGTATATGCGCGTCAACTGCGTCGTAGTTTTCCGATATAAAAATGGGAATTTGTTACGCGACACGCGGTGACGTATGATTTATATGTCATCGTCGTCGTCGTACGCGACTCGCGGGTAGAATACGTTTGCCAGACGAGATGTGAGAAAAACGGTCACTCTTCTTCGGGCGGCTCATTGTTCCGGTCGTTCGCGAATTACCGTCCTTGAACTCGTCGCACGCCACTGACCCACACTACAAGCGTGTTCGGACGTCATCTCACACAAACCGTTGAATCGCAGCCAAATGTGAAATTTAGAAAATCTATTAATTCGTAAAAATTAGTTCGCCTTTCATGAAATATACGCGAGGGGACGTACAGTTGTATTCAAAGTTTTTAGTGAACAATAACGAAACGAATCCGGTTTCTGATAGCATACCGCCCACGACTACTTGCAGGAAAGACAATAGAACGCCCGGAAACGGGGATAACGAGGTGAAATCGATTCGGGCGAAACACATTTTTGACTTTCTCTAATAATCTAATGCCCGTGTCGATTCAGTCTCGTCCGAATCGTCATCGGATATTGTCGCCCGACGTTAATTATTCGTCCGTCGTCGTCGAATGCCGTTGTTTTTCCACGCTAAACCGAATGGTTCGTCTTTAAAACGTCAAACCTCTAGACTAAAAAAGAAAACGGAATCGCACGAATCTAGAATGCCGAGATCAAAGTTTTCTCGTCCTACTGCCCCGCGGCGTGTACAGTCCAGTAATCCTCGCGAAGAGTCCGCGAGCGCTAAAAAGACAATCGGGTGTCGTCCCGGGCGGGAGAATGAGAAACGACGGCTATCCGCGCTAACCGCAACGGCGCGTTTACGAGCATGAAAAACCGGTGTGCGTGTAACGAAGACGACGACGTCGACGGGTCATTACCATCCAGATACGGCCGCGTTACGAACGCGCGGGACAAAGCGTTTGCGGAGTAGAAAAGAATAGAAAAGAAAGAAAAAAAAACGGTAAAAAATATAAATAGGCATATTATGTATGTGTGTGGACACACCGCGACCCGGCAGAAAGAGGAGAATAGCCGATATAAATGCGCGTTTCGATTGTTCCGCGCCGGACCTGGAGAACAATGCCGCGAGACTCGTCGCCGCGGCCGTTAAAAACGCGCTTTCCGGCAATACGTACGCGTCGCTTCCGATAAATAATAATATTATACGGCCGTTTATACACGTCGCGCGTGCGAATAGTAAGTACGTATAATACACGTCCGCCGACTTAACTTATAGCTTTCAGTCTTCTTCTTAGAGGAGAAAAAAAAAAAAAAAACCCGCGCACCAGGTATCCCGGCGGCGGCGCATTGTTGCAGCATCCGGCTCGTGGCGACGACGACGTGAACGTGTGACGTAGGCGTCGTCGTCGTCGTCGTGTTCTCGCGGACCCGGGGCGGTCAAACGGGAGTGAGAGAGAATAATTATTGTGACCCCGGCGACATTTTTCATACGTAAAAAAAAAATTGTATTTGACGTGATCGCGTAACACGAATTAAAATATAGGAAAAAGGACGTTTTCGTGCGCCCGAAGCGGTCGAAAATGTAATCGACGACGTGTGCGTTATTCTGTTAATATTGTCGTTTGAATACCATTATTCCTTTTTTTTTTTTTTAGGGTATTCTATTGTTGACCCAACTCTATCCAAATAAGGTTCTATTTCAAAAAAAAAAAAAAAATTATAATTTCATATTATACGACACTATATAAAATAATGTAGGTAAAGACATGGGCGTTGAGTATTTTTTAGCGACACAGTGTCGATTGTTGAATATCGATTTAATTATTAACAGTATAACCTGGATACTTTTATAGCACAGGGTGGCCTCGAACATTTTACCGAGATTATAACACCGAGCTGGAGAAAAATACAGATCGACCCGGCCGGCAGATTAAAGTGTAAGTAGTCTATAACATTATATAATCGGTCACCTGCACTCATATATTATAATATTATATTTCATTTTATTTTCAACAAGGCGTGTCGTATTACCTAATGTTCAATTTTACAGAATGACTATATAATAATATTATAATAATTTAAGTTTTTATTTTTATTTTTTCGTCGCCGCGTGTGCAATAATAATTTATAATATTCTATAATCGTACGAATTGCCTACGTTTTATTTCGCATCGCGTAAAGTGTTTTGAGATAATCGAAAATTACATTTTTAATTTGAAAACGAGGACTCGTCGAAAAAACTACCGCTCTCGCCGGCCGTGATGTACGAGACGTTTTCGACCCGGCTTTGCAATTCGATCACGATTGTCACGACGAGGGAACGGTGTGGTGGTAAAAGTTTCCGAAACAAATCGGCAGCCGTTATATCCGTAGACGACGCGCGTCGTCGTTCGACCGACGATTTCGTATTATGTGCCCGTCCGCCTCTTTTCCGCGACGAGACCGATGCGTGATGAGTGATGACAGTTCGACTGCAGTGGATCGTCCGTCGCAGCGGGCGCCCGCCGCCGACGACAACCGTAATCCGCGGGAAGAAAAATGCAACTTTTTCCTCTATTTCTCGGGCCCACATGCGATCGCGCGCGTTTTACATAAAAACATCGTTAAAGTTTGTTTTTTTTTTTCTTTTATTATTATTCGTTTATTCGTTTTACTTTTCCATTTTTTTTTTCGCCGCTCGTCGTCAGACGAGAGATATTATTGGCGGCGTCATCCGACGGACGAGCGACAACGACGCGAGACAGACGAAATGACAAATTATCACTATAATACCCTCTTCGCCGTAAGAATAACAATAATAATTGTACATCGCGCGCGCCGTGGAGGGACGCCGGTGCGGCTAATCGGCACGCCTCCGTGACGACATTTTAACATGCGTTATGCAAATGCGACGCGTTTCGTTTATTATGATTAATTCGTACGGCGCGGCGGCGTAACCGAACAATATGTCGTGCGCGAGAATCCGTCAGTCCGTCTCTAATCCGCGTTTATTACCGACTGTCGTGCGCGAGTAATCGCGTTCGGACGAGGGTTTTCGAATAACGCGGCGGCGGAGACTTTGATTCGAAACCAATACATACAGGGGCTGTTTTTTTTCCGAAGAGTGAAGATTTCGACTCGAGGGACCGAGTCGTCGCGTTGTCCGAAAATGTCTCCGCCGTCGAAGTACACACCTGTGCTCCGCGAGCGTTTTTTCGCCGCATTTGCACGGCATATTTCATTATTAGACACACCGTTGCGATCGCATACCAAACCGTACCGACTACCGCCCGTGTATACCTACGTATATACCTGTATAGCAGCGCGTGTGAAAAGAAAGAAAAAAACGCCCCTCCCGGGAAGGTCTGTGTCCGAACAACGGTTTCTCTCGTCCTTTGTATATCCTTTTATTAATGATATAATACGCCTCTCGCGGTCAGTATCCGTCTCCTCGGCCTTCTCTCTCCTCTTTTTTTTTTTCTCTTGTTGCGCGCGCGCGCGCGCGCGTCATGTCGTTCCGGGCAAACACGAGAAATGCGGCGAAGATGTGTCGCAGATAGGCTGGCACCGGGCCAACGCGCTGTTCGTTTAGCGCGCGGCCGACACATTGTGCGAGCGAGAGTAAATGTGTGTGTGTGTGTGTGTGTGTGTGTGCGATGGCTCGAAGGAATGCGAAACGCGGACAAGTCGGCTGGCCGTCCTGTACGGGTACACGAAAACCGTCTAAAAGGCTTCGATTTCGCCTCGTCTCTATTTTACCCGTTCTGTTTTCTATTCATTGTTTCGTAACCGCGCGCGTCGTCGTTCTATATACGTCGTGTTTTCTTTCCTCTCTCCGTCCGACGACGACGCGGACACGGATAATTTATTCGCGGTTTTTACCACCGTCATTACTCCATATTATGCTATCATATTAATATCATACTTTCTAATGCGCGCGGTAAACGAAAAACACGTCGTCTTTATACCGTTTACGTCGGCGGTACTCATTTTTTAACCCCGACTTTTCATCGGTTCATTCGCGAGCGGTTCAAATACGGAACACTGTTTTATTTCGCTCTTAATTCGGAGAAGACGTTGAAAATATTTCAATCCGTAAGACACAATAATGAATACTCGACCAATTATTGAAAATATGACGTCACCTTTACGGTATATTCGACTGTTTTACAGTCGTAATTAGTGAGCTCAATAATTCTGGAAATCAACATTGTTGGCCGACGGTTGTTGCATCTCGCGAAACTCGAAGCTGGAACTTATACAACATGAGAACGATTATGAGGCTAATAAATCAATTTACGAGAAATCGTGTGAAACAAAAACGTAAAGTATCCAAGTCAAATTTTTATTCAGTACGATTGTTCCCGGTGGGGTTTTAAACTTGGTTACTATGCTATACTTATAGTCTTGTGTCTACGTCACCGTTTCATTCATTAGAAAACCTTTTTTTTTTTTATAGTTTTCCCTAGAAGAGCCCGCGACCATTAAGACTAGTAACTTTTATGTTTCTGACGTATAAACAACTCAGACTCTCAGACCGTCCGCGGTAGGTATAAAATCGCTCGAGATGGTACACGAGCAAATCCGCCAGTGATAATATACATTTTTATCGCACGTTTTATTTTATTTTTTATTACACACCCCAATTCGAATAAAACGAAACTCGGTTCGACAAAAACAGTAAACGCGCGCGTATACAGTAATACGCGTAATAGCTCTCGATTCGCGGAAACGTCATGAGTCATGATCGTATACGAAAAAACGAATTCGCTTCGATTCAAATGAGAATCCTCACGCGCAATGGACAATGGAATCTCCGAAACATTTCCTACACCAAATATGATATCGATTTTTTTCGAAACTTATTAAAAACAATAGTCGCACGACGACGACGACGACGATTCAAACTCAAAACGTGTATAAGAGCGCGCGCCGCAGCAGACGAATAATTCTAAAACTAAAATTTCAGAGGACCCGTTTTTCAAATCGTATACGATTTATTCGATCGTTTCTTGTTTCGCTTTTCGTTCGGTACGATTCGTTTTCGTTAGCAATGTGATTCGATCTCTTTTACATTTCAGTCGATATTTTTCAAAACATCGCCCGTAGTTTATACATGTAATATTATCGTTGACTATAGTCACGTCGTCGGCGGAAACTACGTATTTTATATTGAAATCGACCGCGGCGACGGCTTCGTTTTAAATACGTATACATAATATAATATATACGTCATTTGAATATCGCGTAATGGAAATCGGCGAAAGAGTGGAAATCTGCCCGCGACGACGGTGCATCCGAACCGCCGCCGCCGCCGCGACTCCGCCATGTATAATAAGTTAATTATGCGCGCGTAATCCGTCAAGTAATTACCCCGCGGCACCCCGTTCTATATAATATTTTTTATTTATTTATTTTTCCTTTCTCGGAGTCCGTGCTGCACTACATACGTGTACGATACGCGCGCGGAATAAATGTTTAAATTGACAATTTAATACGCGGCGCGTCTCTAATAATAAAATACGTTATTATAATACGCGCGCATAATGTATATACTACACACATTGTTAATTGAAAATATATTATAACCGCTTACGACGACGGCCATTTACATCGCGGAGGTTTTTTTTATTTTTATTTTTCTCCTTTTTAAACTTTTCAACTCGTGCGAATCCGCGCCGCGGTCTCTCGCTCGCCCGAGTGTAATTAAATTTATTTCCTTAATTGTGCGGCCCGCTCGATGAGTGTGTGTGTGTGTGTGTGTGTGTGTGTGTGTGTGTGCGCGTGTGTGCGCGCGCGCTTGCGAGTGATATCGTCGTCGCCTTTTAAGTTTTTATTTTTTATTATTAATTTTATAGTGCAAATGCATTTGCCCTACGAATAACCATTAAATGATTAACTAGAAAATAAAAACAAACCGGTTTTTCACACAACATTAAAAAAATACTTTGATACAAATCTCTTTTTTTTTTCTCTCTCTCTCTCTCTCTCTCTTCTTTTTATTATTATTATTATTTTTATAATCCGCGATCCGGACGCATAGGGCATACGCCGCCGTTATTACATACGCTCAACGCCCGTCTGTTTTAAATCATGTGATACCCCGCCGTATATTCATACCGCCGCCGTACGTGCGTACATAATTTATATATTAAAAGCGGAGAAGAGGACGTTAACGCTCAACGGCGATGTATTCAATACATATTAATATATATACGTATATCGTGTACAGGCCAAGACGTACGTCGGAGGAAACCACCGTCGTCGTCGGATCGCGCGCGGCTCGGTTGTCTGGTTCGCGGAACGTACGAGTTTTCAATAATAAAATTTAAATACGTCGCGTTTATCATTTTACCTATATACATGATAATAATATCTACGCGTATTATTATATTATTATTTCACGTCGTCGTTATGTTTAATATTCGCAACGAAAGATCGGAAATTTTAAAACCTCGCGATAAATTATTATTATTTTTACCGAGTATAATATATAATATACGACGTACGCGCGCGCGCGCGGTATATACGTACACGACGTAGTGGGAAAATATGCAATTTTTTTTCATGATATTATTGTTACAACGTTTCGCATACACGCGGCGGCGCTACGGCGGAGGAGAATTATTAAAATACGTTTTGACTTGGTTATATTATTTTATACGGTTTATAACGTGTATTTATGTAAAGTAATAATGACGCGCGCGACGACGACGGGTCTTTCAAAAGTTCAAACGCGTTGTCCGACGACGTCGTCTTTATAATAATATTTATAATATAACTAATAATAATCGTTATTATTATCGTTGTAGTTGACGTGCTGTGCAAGTACAACTGTGCGCCGCTATTATCAAAAGAAAATCTCTACTTTTGCCATTAGAGGTGGACAGGTTGATGATTCGTCTCGATCCATATGTGCCATATTATAATTTCAAGTACGTACGTTTTACAAAACGCTTATTGTGTCTACAATCACAGATATTACCATTACTGTTTTGGAAGATAATACGTTATCGTGTACGTAATCACAGCTATCATTCGACCGTCGCAGGGGCGCGCGTTTGGATTTTTACATACCGGTCGAACGATAGTGCTATTTTTTTCAATTACTTTATCCGCCGACCGCACATGTGTCGTTTGACTGGGAAAACGTCTGCTAATCGCCAAATACTCGCGTATGACGTTGACAAATAGTAGACCAGACTGCAACTCGGAACGCGGCGGTATTTTCAATCACCAGCCGACACAATAGTGGTTTTCACGGCGCCCTGAGCCGAGACGGAGAGAGAAAACAGACGAGAATCGAGTTGCAAATTCTTTCGGCTCGAGAATCAAAACGGACGGCTGTGATGAACTACGTGTGACATGAACCTACGAAAACTCTGAAATCGCGCGCGCCGTGCGAAAAACACGACGCGTTTATGGAAAAAGCGTATGAAACTATAAAACATATTATTTCAACGTCGACGCGCAATACGAAATCGCGATATAATATAAACGCGAGACGAAATTGGCTTTTTTTTTTTAAACTTCCCGTACTGCGGGCACCTCCGCTCGCCCAAATCTAACGCGCGGTGGGCCGTATCGAATAGACGAGTTTTTGCGCGCTCGCTCGCGTGGGTCGTCGTCGGCCGAAGGACCTTCCCCAAAGCGGGCGAACAACACAACGCTATGGTCGTCTGTCATAAAACTATATGTATATTATAATGTACGCCCAACACGCGAAACTGGAGATGCCGCGCGGAGAGCGCGTGAATAATAATCGTTCTCGCCGGCAGACGACGACAATAATATCATAACGATTGAATAAACAATACGCGACGCGCGTAGGTAGCGCGAACGGCGACGTCGATAAAGTTTCGTTAATTCGACGTGTCGCCGCCGAGGTACGTATACAAAACGCGTCCATCTGTCATCCGCGCGGCCGGTCGACCGCCTCGTCGCCTATCCAATTATAAATATTATCTGCGCGCCCGTGATTCGAGAGGAAAAAAGAAAAAAAGTGCAGGCGATTCCGTGTTATGGTCGAAAGAAAAAAATAATAATAAGAACGAAAAAAACCGGAGGCGGGTCCAAGTCGAATTTATGCGGCCGAACGCGCCAACTATTATTTGAACGTCGAGCGTTGGTCCGGTCCAGCGGCGAGGTGAATCGTTTCGTATGAGAGATCGATTTATCGCCGTCGGCGTACAATCGGTAGGAAACAAACGACGAAGACAATAATTTTGTAGAATATTCGATATATTATTTTATTTTTTTTAAAACTTTATCGATAATGTGCGCGAGTGATCGGTGGCGCAACCAAGGGGGGTGTTTTGGGTGTCTGGACACCCCCCTTGAACCGTATAATAGGAAATTTATATTTAATTGTATTCAATAACCATTGAAAAAAAAATGTTCAATATTTTTTAAAATCTAAATCTAGTGTTATAATTTATAACTGATGAATCATGACTAAAAATAAATATATTATTAAAACATTATTATTAATACGAGAGTATAATATAGTGCAGTATAGATATATTCAAATATAATATTCAAATCGTTTGAATAAAATAATATAATAGGTAAATATTTAATAGTAGTCGTGACGACTGTCACTTGTACATAGTATACTAACAGATTTGGAAATGAATTGGGGAAATACTGTATACGCTACTGGCGGACACCCCCCGTTGAAAAAATCCTAGTTGCGCCACTGCGAGTGATTAGTAAGATGACGTCGACAAACGTTTCGTCCTCCACGCGGTCATCACGTTTGATTCGTATGAAATAACCAAATTAGAAACTCGATTGAAAATCGTCGGTAGGCGCGAGAATCTTAGCGTCGTGTCCGCGACGAGCTCGATGAAATCTCACTGACCATTCTATTATTCATAATATACGTATTTTATGCGTGTACAGGGATTCGAGCTTTGCTGCCAGACCGCGTCTCCGTACGTTTTGTATCCTGCGATTTCTGAAACGTAGCCGCGTTTGCAACAAACCGAAAAAAACCCATCCGACCGCGTTTCGGTTCAATCGGCCGGTTAAACTCGAGTTTAGTGAGTTTGCTCGAGTCACCCGGACTATCCGTAGAATTTTAACTTTTAATATTTATAGATTCCGGAACCCGCCGAACAAAAGTCTCGAGAGTTTCGCTCGCCGCCGACAAAAACGTTTCGACAGTACGAAATTCCGCTAAGAAACGCGCGTCTATTACAATGTTCGCTACACGCGCTCATACGGGTCAGTAAAATGATAATAATATGACTGCGACACGCAACGAGCGCGCGCGCGCGCGTGTAAAAGCAATAAACACGTATATTTATTACGAGTGCCCAATGTCATTTCGCGTACACAAAAACAAGTACTCATTATAGACAATATTCTAGATTTTTAACGTCGTCGGTGGATTATTTTTATTTTTTTTTTCCTTTTCTTTTCTTATTATTAGTATTATTTATTTTTTTTAAATCTGGTTTTTATGTACGCATATACGTTTATTTCTCGTACAAGACATTCCGTCAAGGTTTTTTTTATTATTTTTATTTAATTTTTTTTTTTTTTTCACTCGAATAAACTCGTCGACCACGACGGTATATTATAATAATAATATGAGCGCGCAATAATAAAAAATATAATTATGCGCGCGCGCACGTTAAACGACAAAGCGTCTGTGGAAAAACAAAAAAAAAAAAAACAATGTATAAAATATCGCGCGAAATCGACTTTTTTTAAACACTCGTTAAATATTCGTATCGCCCGAAACGCGTTACCGCCGGCTAAGCGCCGAGCTCGCCCCGACGATTGACAAACGTCAGCGTTTCATCAAGTTTTGTGCAGCGCATATTATAGGTATTCGTCGGGCCTCCGAGAATCGCCGAAGAGTACAATCGAGCATCGCAAAACAACGTGGAAAAAGGTTTTAAAATTTCGAATTCGGCGACGACAATATCGTATCAAACGAATTCGCAGCGAAAATTCGACAAAAGAAAAATAAATAACCTTCGTTTCGAAATAGCACGGTCATATTATCGCACAATAATTAGCTTCACGAATTGTCGCGTATAATATTGTCGGATGTACCGCGGGGAGTGGGCTCGGCACACGATTTTGTACCGCTGAAACCGCCACCGGACGGTGACCACGTTCGCGGTTAAATATCAAATAAAACGCGCGATGTAGGTTAATATACGTACCACGATTTAACAAACCTATAAATATCGGATTATTCAAATGCCACACGAACTACAATGAAAATTGAGCATTGCCAAAGTAGTCGGGGGATCATCGACGCGTTTAAAAATAAAACGTGAAAAAAAAAATAATAATAATAATAATAATAATGACCGAAATACCCGAGTGTTTGAAAATGTCTATTTCGCTGGCACGCATTAACCACGGGCATATTATATACTACGGAGGACGTGTAAGAGAACCAGTCTTGGAAAACAATGTAATAACAGTAACTCATCGGGATCGTCGTCGTCGGCTCGCCACGTTACGGGACGACCGGGAAGGGCGAGCGAGATAGTGTGACGGAGACAAATAATATAACGACGAAAATAAACGAACACTTATTTATAATAACGATGCGCTTATATTATTATTTTATGCTAAAACAGACACACGCGCGCGTCGCGTCGTACGCATCGCACGCTGCCATCGGATCTGCAGTTTGTATCGTTTATATACGCCAAGTCGGTCCATTATTATCGCCCCGTGTTCCGTATAATACGTATTATTATTATTATCATTATATTGTATTATTATTCGACGAAAGAATAATAATAAAAGGATATTATAGAATGTGTCTCTCTCTCTCCCCGTAGCTGCATTTCGAAAACGAGTTTCGCCACCATTTATTTACATATATACCTATACGTATATGGCGCCAATGATTTAGCCTGTTTATTGCCCGTCGCGCGCGTGATGTCGACGACGCGTAGTTTAATGATGATGATGATGATGATGATAATAACCGTGTCCCCGAGACCGATGTGCAGTTTTGTTCGTTGGAAAACGTCGTTAAAATGGGATTTAATTTTTATCCGAGGACGATGCGTACTTACATATTATTATGGTTTTTTTTTTTTCCCCCAAGTCCAATGAGCTCATAATAACGTACAATATATTATTGTATTAGATGCTCGCCGCCGCGAAGAACGTACACGATTTATTCGCAAATTTCGTTATTATAATAACATCGGTTTTATACGACGGAAAATATATAATAATATTATGTATATTCATTTTTTTCTTTTTTTTTTGCTCTTACATTAACGTCATCCGATTTATTCTAGAAGGCGACCCTCGGCCAATATATATTTTATATGGACGTCGGTTGTGAGTAACGTACGAGTATAATATGTTTGAAATACGTGATATGCTCCGTGCCGAATTCGATGGAAAACGGTCGCGAACGATCAACGAACAAGAGCGGGTATAATGCGTTTCAAAAAAAAAGGTCTAGCGCGGCAACAATCCACATTGTAGACGTGGTGTTGAGGAAAAATTAAAAAGAGCGAGAAAACAAAACCAGATTAATAATCGCAATAAACGGACGGCGGCGGCGGGTATAAAACAATTTAATTTCAGCTCAAGTCGTGTGAGAAATCGCAAAGGATTGAACGATAGATGACGATCGATGACCGAACGTGCGAAGGGGGACAAACAATTTTGCGTCCGCGTGGGCCGCCAATAGGTTTTCTACGCTATACGTGTAGATGGTTGTCTTTTAGAGGTAATATTATTTAAAAGTAGTACATATTATATACGTCGATAGAAGTACCATAAGTTATTGATTTCGTCAAAGAAAATTAATAAAACGAAATACGAAACCGGACTTTTTATCAATCCGATCGCGGGTCTCGCGTGAAAATTAACATTTTTACACCGTCGTCGTCGTTGGTGTTATAATATTATATTATATTCGCGGGCAATAACTATAAACTCAAAAACAAACGGGAACGTGAATGTTTCGCATGTAATCGAATACACACACCGTCCGTACGTTTTGTTTCGACGCCTTAAATAGAGGACGCGGGCCGCCACGGGCAGGGCACCTCTAGAGGACCGGAGAGGCGACAACAATAACGGACTCGGTAAAAGTAGACCGTTGACAAAAACGCGCACGGTGTCAACCGGACACGACGCGCGACGACGGTTCGGACGTGTAATGTGATTTCCGAAGATTTTATTTTCGTCGTAAATTTATGCAAATTGGACGCGCGTACCTATAATAATAATGCGCGCTCGGCGGCGGCGACACAAAAGAATAACGAACGAAAGCCGGCGGGACGGGGGCGGAGGACGACGGGGAGGTGGAAACGACGACTTAACGCGATTTCGGTCCGCCGCCGTGTTGTCGCAGGACGAATGACGACTGTACATTGTGCGTTTATGTGACAATGGGCCGACGAGGAAATAAAAATTACGCCGCTAAGTGCTGTTTCGGTTTAGCTACCGCCCGCCGCCGCCGCCGCCGTTAATTCGAGCTCGAGGCGAGACCGCGCGAAGAGAAAAAAGGGCGAAAAAAAAAAAAACTCTTTTCGCTAAATCGTTTTCGCACCCCGTTTCAGAGCTCTTATACAATAATAATAACGTATTATAAACACGCGCGATAATGATTTTAAAGTCTCTCCGCCGGCGCGCAATGTGTCGCGCGTGGATTCGAGCGGAAATTCGGGGGCCACGGATTTTGTATTCTATCGAAAGCTGCGACGACGACGGTAAAAACTTCGATCGACTCGGTTATTGCCGCGCGGCGATGTAGGTTAACGATTTAAAAATAAAAACGGCGATCGTAATTTTTCAGAGCTGTTATTGTATACATATATTATACAATAACAGGATAGACGTAAAATTAATTGTATATATTTGTTTATAGTTGTCGTACAATAACTACTGCAAATTGTTTAAGTATTTCAAATATTTGACACTGCGAGTATACCTATATCTAGGGTAGGGGCAACTTTGCATTTCAAAATTTAAAACGCCTCGTATAAATTTACGCTGTTGTTTTTTTTTTTTTTTACCTTTTTTACCGGTAACAAAAGTTTATAACTACAATATTACTCATAAAAAATACGAGTTATAGAACTGTCCGACAAACGCGGGCGCGAGGATCGTTTATACCCGGAGAAAAACGTTTTGCCGTCTCCGTCTTGTTTCGTGACTCGCAGTCGTTTAACAAAACCCTACGGTGACGACACGTCGTGTATCATACGAAGTAGGTGTATTTATAAATACGTACGAGAAGAAGCTACCCAGATCCTTATTAATAGGGGTTTTATGTAAGTGTCCACATATTATTATCCTTTGCACTCGTCGTCGCCGTCGTCGTCCGGTTCTTTGTGTCTCGTGCACGTTGTAAAACGGGCGTTCGGCACAAGTCCGGCAGGATATTTGTACACGGTCGCCGCGCCGTAATCCTCGGTCCAGCGCCGACGTCAGGATCGCCTCGGCAAACAATGCGCGCCGCACAATACGCGTCAATGGGGGGCGGCGAGCTTATAATATAATAATATGTAAACCCTCGTGCGTTCGCGTCTTTATCGTCACACGCGGTCGTCATTATTGTGATTGTTATATGCGCGCGACGTCGCATTTGTCTATCCGGCCGTTATCATTTTTATAATATCATTATATGTTATATATTCTTCAACGGTGCATTATTATTATAATAATATCGTATATTATGTATTTCATAATATCGTATCGGTCCCTACGGGAGCGAGTCTCTCGATTGTTCCGCGTGTTTATTATGCGTCGTGTCGCGTTGACGCGCACGCTGCACTCGGACAATATAAATGGTGGCCGAGAGGGACGACGGACAAGGGAAGATAACGGAAAGGAACGAAAACGAAAAAACAAAAAAACTAAGGTAGACATACGTTTAATGTTAAATAATATTATGTCACAAATGTTAGTACACACACACACACACACACACACACACACACACACACACACATGTCATCAGCAGCAGTTCAAATGAGACGTTTTGTTTTTTTTTATAATTAGTAACTGTTTATAGTAATAATTATTATTATCTACCTTTCTGTATGCCTAAAGTATATAACCCCGAAAAAAGATCGTTTTTGAAATTATTTTCAAATAAAAAAAGGAGGGGCGGGGGTTGCGAGGTTTTTGAAATATAGGGCGTAAAGTAAAAATAGACGAGGAAACACTGCGATATAGTATGCAGGGGCGTATTTAGGATTTTGTCAAGGAGGGAGGGGGGGATATACGTTGGCAAACATATACGTATAATAACTAGCCGAATAACCCGGCTTCGCTCGTGTGCAGTATAAATTTTTATTTTATCAGTTTTTTTCATTTTTACCCCTTTTACCCCTTTGAACCCCGGTAGGGGTCGAATTTCGAAAAATCCTTTCTCAAAAAGCTTCCACTATATAAAACGAAACCGCCGACCAAATTTCATACCGAAAGCTCCAGCGGTTCCGGCCAGGCGAATTTTTCTAGTTTCACCCTTTTAACCCTCATTGGGGTCGAATTTCGAAAAATCCTTTCTCAAAAAGCTTCCACTATATAAAACGAAACCGCCGACCGAATTTCATACTCAAAGCTCCGGCGGTTCCGGCCAGGCGATTTTTTCTAGTTTCATCTTTTTCACCCCCTTTCAACCCCCTTAGGGGTCGAATTTCACAAAACTAAGTTTATCGACAATGTTTAATCGCGTTACAGAGTACGTATACTTAATTTTTCCGTTTTTGCCGTTTTTAACCCCCTTAGGGGTGGAATTTTCAAAAATCCCTTCTTAGTGCGCGTCTACGCCATAAGAGCTATCTTCGTGCCAAATTTCGACCCGATCGGTCCAGCGGTTTGGGCTGTGGGAGGATTTCAAGAAAAAGCACGTTACAGTTATATATAAGAGATAAGAGATGAACTACGGGCATCGTATTTTCGAATTTTTTTAATATTTTAATATTCAATATTATAATTAAGCGTTTTCATTAATTTTTTCCTGTATTTCTGTAATATTATATAACATTATTATACCTATCGGTAAGGCCCCCGTAAATACGCCATTGATGGTGATTTACGTCTCGCGCAGAGAATTCGTTTTTCTTCCTAAAAATACGTCGTCGTCGTCGAGTGAAACGACCGTTACGTAATTTTCGGCGGCGAACGTAACGATTTTCGCACGACCTACGCATATCCGACGCCCACGGTCGTTCGCGTGTGACGCGCGTCGGCGCTATCGTTACGTGACGATTACTGCGAGCCAATGAGCGGGCCCGGCGCGCGCGCGTTCGGCGCTCCCATTGGTCGAGCGACCGCGCGCCCCGACCGCGTGCGACTGCTACCGTGGGCGTTCTCGGTTTTACTTCTGCCGCGACGTTCTCAGTCTCACTCCGACCGTTATCGCCGCGACGTGCTCCGTTAATTTTACTTCGACCGTGTTTCCGCCGCGACGTGCTCCGTTAATTTTAATTCGACCGTGTTTTCGCCGCGATGCCCACATCGAGGATCACTATCATCGACCGGCGACGACGATCTATCAACATAAAGGGTAAGTCTTTCAAGTTATTATAGTATAGTTATTAAGTATAGTATAGTTAGTATTAAGACTCCCCCGACCCTTCGAGAAATTTATTTATCGATCGTTTTATAGTGATGATATTTTATTGGTTTTCATGGATTTCGCGCGTTAGATTTTTTCTTTTCAACTGTCTAATACTCTCTACTCTCTGGGCAACCTTTTTAACCGTGCGGGCCATATTTTTTTTCGTCAAGGGCTGCTTGCACATTAATAAAAAAAAATAATATTTTACACACGACAAAATACTATAATAATTTTATTGTATTGCTATTATATTTTGATTATTTCACATGGAAATGTGAGTGTGAAAATAAAAATTTTTTCTGGAAAAAATTTAATCGAATAAAAAATTGTAAATTCGTAAATTAATGCGATTTCTGGGCCTGCGATTTATTTTAGTTAATTTTTCCACTCCGACTAGATAATAATTATTTTATAGATTAAACTGACTATATACGTAGTTATAAGCATTAACTATTAACGATTAGATTATATTTTATTTATAAAGAAAAAATATTATTGAACAAAAATAAAACACAAAAATTAACCAAATTTTTGCGGGCCATAAAAAATTGCTTTGCGGGCCGACGATTCGGATAATGATTATTTTTCGTAATTTTAACAGATTATCATTATTTCTCACGTTTAAACTCGATCGGGGGGTTGTTTTTTTCGGAAATTTTTTTTTTTCCGAACTAATTTTTTCCCCAAATATTTGATTAAAAACGATATATTTTCGTCGATAAAATCCGGTGCGCGGACACCGTCCGTTTCGTGTCCGGTCGTCCGTATTTGTAAAATAGTTTTATCTCGTATTCCGAGCCAAAAGAGAAAAATCACCGCGTGATCGTTAATTTTGCCCCTATAGTGTAGATTTGTGAATATAATGTCGATATTTTTCTGTACTCTGCGGACTATTTATTTATTTTTTGCTCCGACAATATTATTAGGACGACGTGGAATTCCGAACGGGTACAATTTATTGTCTATCACGAGTATTGTTTTAACGGTTTCATGACGATGACCTTATATGTTATCGGAACTCTCTTCCCACCCACGCCCAACCCCCGGTTTATACTACCTATACTCGCGGTTTCCGCGAGTGCATCGGAGCGCTCGCTCCGGAGGCTTTGTTTTGTAATCATATTCGGCCGCTAACGAGTGCGACGCTAAATGCGCGAACGTTATTGCGAAAAGAAACGCGCAATGTGTAATATATGGATATAAGCACACGCCGTGCTGTGCGAAACGCGCCAACTTCCTGATTTCTCGCGCGCATAATAATTATTTATCGTTTCAAAATGAAATATACAATAATAATTTATTACGATATTATCATGCCTTAATGTGTATGAATATGTGTGTCGCGTTGCCTAATGGAATCCGTCGCGTTCGGATTTACATTATGAAAACGGCGAAAACACATCTAAACGGCTCGTTATTATGCCTGCGAGACCGCCTATAATCCATACCGAACGCGCGCGATAAACGTTCTCCGCGCGAATTGATATATTATGTTACGTCGAAGCGCGCGTACAATAAATAAAAGTGCGATAGGATCGGGAAAGTAAAAAAAAAAAAACGGTCAAGGAGGTTGATAACATAATATCTGCAGCCTCGTCGCCTTAGGTCGACTCCCCGGAAATGCGCCGCTAAAACACACACACACACACACCCATATTCCTCCTCGTGACAATTACGCCACGTTTTATATTTTATACGACGGGATCGTACCGAATCGCTCCCCGTACACGCGCGTACATATGATACTTATATAACTCGCGTTAAAACGACAATTATCATATATTGCGGCCGGTTGTTCATTCATCGCACGCCGATGGAACTTTTTTTTTTAGAAAACTGAAACGTTTCGCCAAAGCGTGTATCCTAGAGAAAACCGGCCGTCTGCACGGGGTCTGAATTTGTAGGATTTTCAATTTCCTTCCCCCTCCCCTCGCAACGTTAGCCCTCTCTCGCGAGGTAGCGTTTGTTTAAAGCGCACAATATGCACGCGCTAGTCCGAACGATTTTATAAAAAAAAACCCCGATGCGCTCGTATATATCAGTACAGTGGCGCGACCAAGGGGGGTGTTTTGGGTGTCTGGACACCCCCCTTGAACCGTATAATAGGAAATTTATATTTAATTATATTCAATAACCATTGAAAAAAAAATGTTCGATATTTTTTAAAATCTAAATCTAGTGTTATAATTTATATAACTGATAAATGTTACCAAGTCTTTTGTCCATATAGTTTATCGACAAATTCGGAACATAATCATGACTAAAAATAAATATATTATTAAAACATTATACGATAACATTATTACATTATAATTACGTGACGACTGTCACTATTGTACATGGTATACTAACAAATTTGGAAATGAATTGGGGAAATACTGTATACGCTACCGGCGGACCCCCCCCCCCTTGAAAAAATCCTAGTTGCGCCACTGTATCAGTATGATAATCGAGCTCGATTTAGCGTGCGCGCACGTGCGACGCGGTCGTCGTCGGACCGCGGACAAAAAAGCCGATGGTTTTTATTATTATTTATTATTCTCTCTCTCTCTCTCCCTCGTTTGCCCTGCTGCGGTCCGTTTTGTTTTCCGATTCCTTCGGACCGTGAAAGCCGCCGTTTCGCCGCCGCCCGAACGCGACTCGTTTTTCGGCGTCGTCTCGTCGTCGGATGTATTTTTCACGTTTATCGTAATAACTTCTTATCTAAAGCTCGTCGTGTACGAGTTGCGCGTTTGAATTGAAATCTCCATGATATTAAATTTACCCGTCCGACCGCCTGTGAATTTATCGAAAATGATGGACGCCGTCGTCGACCGTTTAAATGAAAAAAAAATTTCTAATATTTCTTTTGAGATCCGTCGATGTCCGATCGATATCACACGGGGCACCGGTATTACGCGTTTTTTCATTTTTTCGTTATAAATCATGTAGACTGTACCGACAATTCCGATAATAATAATAATAATTGGTATGCGCGCGCTGCTCGACGGCAATAGCCTCGGCGCCGCCGTAGCGCCGCCGGAGAGTATAGTTGCCGCGAACGTTAAAAATAAAAAAAACATCACATGACATAACACGATTTATCAAAACGGTAGGAGGTAGGGAAAAAAAAATCGTAATACGTTTTAATAGGATTTCTTCTTCTCCTCCTCGTCGTCGTCGCCGTCTTCTCGTCTCCTCGTTCTCCTTCTCTCATCCTTTTGACAGATCTGTTCGTATTCGTTAGACTTTCCCACGTCCGCCGTTTCGCCGCGCGCACCCGCGATTTTAACGCGACGTTATATTATTATTTTTATTATTAATCTGGCGGACGAAAATTCGAAACGTTGAATAATCGGCGGCGGCGGCGGCGGCGGCGCGGCGGTTACATTATTCCGCCGGTCCAAACTACTACTTTTTTTTTTTTCCACATATATTTTATTTTTTTTTTTATCGAACCGTTGTGTGCGCGTGTAATTTTTTTCTCTCCAAACTCGTGCGCGATTCGGACCGGGCGCGGGCAGGACGGTCGAGCCGGCCCCGGACAGTCCCGATGACGACGATACGCGTTCGAGATAAGGTCGCCGCGTATACACACACTAATGCGCGGTAATGACGGCCGAGGACCATTTATATTATAATAATAATGCGATATTTTAATGCGCGTCGAAGGAACGAACGTTCGAATAATAATGTACCCGTATAAAATATACAATAAAATGCATATTATAATATTATACGCTGGGATCTCTTTCGATTAGACGTGTTTGGCACGCGGTCTATATGTGTGTCTTAAATCGCAGCCGGCCGACGAAATCGACAATCGTTTATTTTATTTATTCGTATATAAAACGACATGCCCTCCTCCCGCTCGGCCCATTGATTTTTATAATACTAGGCGACCTATGTCCATATTTTTATCAAATATATTAGCGCGCCCGGCCCGCGACTGTGATATTCGTGTAGTATATAGTAGTAGTAGACCCGACGGACGTTTATTTTAATTGGGGTTTTTTTTTTTGAATTTTTCAATAACTTTTTGAGTATAAACTCGTAGTTTTAAAAGTAAATTTATAAATTTACGTGTATTATTTATTACAAGTTCGTTGTTTATTTTCCAAATCGTCACTAAATTAATGTTATAACATGTTCGAAAATAAAATAAAAAAAAAATCGCGGGTTTTAGTGGAGATTAAACGTCCACTAACATTGGGTTTATACGAACACAAATGTTAAAATTTAGCCGGGTTCTAATGCACTTGTTATAATTGTCCATTGGGCCTCGGGAGGACGCCCCGCATCGCGTGTGCATTATTAGAAAAAAAGAAAAACGATTTATTTTGATTTTTCACCGGAAAAGTGATTCGAAAAACATTAGTATTATATATTTTCTCTAGTCTACTAGAAAGCCTAGAGCAGTGGCGCAACCAAGGGGGGTGTTTTGGGTGTCTGGACACCCCCCCTGAACCGTATAATAGGAAATTTATATTTAATTATAATATTCAATAACCATTGAAAAAAAAATGTTCAATATTTTTTAAAATCTAAATCTAGTGTTATAATTTATAACTGATAAATGTTACCAAGTCTTTTGTCCATATAGTTTATCGACAAATTCGGAACATAATCATGACTAAAAATAAATATATTATTAAAACATTATTATTAATACGAGAGTATAATAGTGCAGTATAGATATATTCAAATCGTTTGAATAAAATAATATAATAGGTAAATATTTAATAGTAGTCGTGACGACTGTCACTTGTACATAGTATACTAACAAATTTGGAAATGAATTGGGGGAAATACTGTATACGCTACTGGCGGACCCCCCCCCCCCCCGTTGAAAAAATCCTAGTTGCGCCACTGGCCTAGAGTTTAAAAGGTTGATTTTTTCGTGTTTACAGTGATTTTTTATCGTGAGTTTTTATGCGCGCGCAGAAATGTGTACATGGTTTAGTTAGATTTAAAATGGTGTACGGTGTACGGTGTACGCTGTACACTGTAAACCTATAAATAGCGCGATTAAATACGAGTATTAATTTGAAACGTAGGTAGGTACTTGATTATATTTTTTCGAATCGACATGTAAAAAGCGCTAAGTGATTACAACGATTATTTAAACTAGTTACGTTATCGCGTCAATCAGTTTAGACGTCGACTAACGAGTCGGGTGAAAAATTCGAGGAAAAAAATAAAAAAATAAATAAATAAATAAATAAAAATTGTTTGTTCGAGCCAATATGTCGTGTGGTGCCCCCACTTTTGCACAACGGGTGCGGCAACGCTCGCCGCGGCGAGGAGACCGCACCTATTCTTGTGTTGCTCGGCGTCCAAATTTTGTCGTCGTCCCGGGCGACGAGCGTACATATTATACGTACAAATATTACTGTGTGATGGGCAACGGGCATGCCACTGATCGTTATCGTACGTCACCGATTATTATTATTATTATTATCCCCAAAGACGAATAAAATTCGTATGAGGTCGTTTCTCGATACACGATATATATATTGCTGTAGTCGCATGCGATGACAATATTGACAGCCGCGTGTGTACGGACGACGACGACGTTTTAATATTCGTCGCGGAATACTTTTATATACTTTGATTATTATTATTATTCCGAATAAATTACGGGACTGCTTTCACCGGTATGATTGTGTGTTTTCACCGTTTCCCTATATTATAATATTGGACTGTATTTAAAAAATAAAAATAAAATTAAAATCATAACTAATACTTGTAAATGACGGCTCGCGAATATATTTATATTATCGGAGGCGCGCCGAAAAAATTAGAAACGTAGAACACTGTCGTTGTAAGGTTCTCGTGGCCGCACGTGATTCGTCGCGTCGAGTCCTTGGGGAACTGGCGAAATTACTATAATATTATAATATTATAGTTATCGTGCGTAAAAAAAACCTTACGCGATTTGACGATACTCGACACGTTCCGGCGCGATCGCGGCGTTACAATAACAATAATTATTATTTTGCCGTTTACAAATATAATATCAATATATAATACCGATCAAAGATGGTTCGTATTTTCTAATTTTCTAGTTTTGTACTCGAAACGATACGATAGATCAGGGATGGCGAACCTTTTTGTACCAGCGTGTGTCAAATAAAAATGTTGGTTGGATTTTGTTTTCCTCGCGTGTCAACTAGTTTGACAACCCTTCTTTAAAACTTAAAAATTCCTACATTTATGGTTTGAACGATAAAAACACTAGTCAAATATTATATTGAGCAGTGTAGATATTCAATTCAATGCGTTTAGGTATAATACCATAAACTTAATATTTCATTTTTGTAATCTCAATATAATATTTTAGTCTACGTCCTACGACCAGTGGTTTTTGATGACAAACTTTTTACACAGTTGAGTGCGTCACTAAAATAGTGTGCGCGTGTCATAGGTTCGCCATCTCTGCGATAGATGATCGGAAAGAAAACCATTTGGTTTTTCGAGAAAAAAAATGTCATAACGCTAATTCTAATTTTTTTTTTTTAAGCGAAATTATTGATATACTTAATCGATACTTACCTATAAATTTTGAATTTCTATCGCCCGGCGTTAGTAATAATATATCTATATATATAGAAACCGTACGAAACATTGTTTAATATTGTGTTTCATAGATTCGCGAGATATATAATACAATAGTTAAAATATTTTTCCTTCCACACGAGTCTCTCGTACCGCACCGGGGGAACGTCGCAGTCTATAAACGGCAAACGGAATTTTTCGAATGCGATTTTCGGTTTTTCACGCTCGTTTTTCGTTTTATTCATCTGCGTTAACTGTAGACGTGTATGATATTTGTATTCATATTAAATAATCCGAGCGTAAAATCCCACGGCGGCGTCCTTGGAAAATAGCTTGTGTTTTTTTATGAAACCCCCGACATCGACTGTATTTTCGACCACCAGAGTTTTTCAGTCATTTATAATTTCTGAAAAATTACCAAATGTATATCTCGAATATTATTTTCGACGAATAGAAATATTGCGTTACAACGCGTTTCATCACTGTAAACTATAATAATATCAGATATTCGACCGTTTTCGTATCATCGCGTTTTTAAATTAGAAAAAATATTAATAATAACTGTAACTATTTTATATTCAATTATAGTATTTATTTTTTTATCGAAATGGAAAATATTGATTATTTCACTATTACGTTTATCGTTAATCTTTGGTTTTAATAATTCTCGATCGCTTGATCGATCGCGTCCAATGTTTTTCCCCATTACGAAATGATATAAAAGAAATTTGCTCATTTATCCGCGCGTTTTCTGGAAGCCCGAGCGTGTTTCGTGGCGCCTAGCTCTGTCGGCACTACTCTAACAATATAGTCTCTTCTTCTTCTTAGTGTGCCGATCCGTTTCGGATGTTGGCGATCATCATTGATTTACGAGTTCTATTAGTTGCGCTCCGGAATAGTTCTACCGAACTATTTTCGAACCATGTTCTGAGGTTGGCTAGCCATGATGTAGTTCTTCTTCTTCCAGGTGATCTTTTGCTATTTATTTTCCCTTGTATAGGATACATTGGAGAAGTTCATATTATCTACTCTTGTTCCGCATAATATGTCCTAAGTACTGGAGTTTTCTGCATTTGACTGTTATCATTAATTCTTTCTCCTTTCCCATTCTAATGAGGATATAACAGAGTTGAGAACACGTAGCATCTCAGTAGACGTATTTTTAATTGTATAGATAGATTGTGGCTCTTAAACAATATAATATAGTCTAGGAGACTTAAATTCGAATAACGTGGAAATTCCAAAAAACCACCGCCCTCCTCCCACCCTAATGAAAACGGTTTATAAAAACACGCGGACCGCGGCGATTCGAAAATGACAAAAATAATAATTTCTCTGCAACTACGTATTGCCGTGTTTACCCGTTTTCTAGAACACGCGCGCGGGTCAACTATATATAATGTATATTATATTCTTTCGACCGATATCTCTCTCGTGTGCGGCGGAGATCAAGCTCGGAGATTCGTTGCGAGACGCATTTATCATTTGTTATTGCGAAATAGAGATTTATCTGCGTACTCATCTGCAGATGAAAAACCGGTGTGCGCGCGTGTGTGTTCATAAATAATTACGCTACGTGCTCTAGATTCGCAATCGCAATATTCCGGGGCAGCTCTTTGCGGGACAATATAATATACGTGTATAAATATACGCGCGCACAGTCCAACCGGAACTGTTCTTCCGCGCCGCGCCGGCGGAAAGCCCAGAGGGGCAACGATGAGCTTGTTGTTGGCCGCGCCGCAACGCGGGCACGCGCGTTTCGATTTCGAACGCGACGAGAGACTATATTATAATATTATAATAGACCGGACCGTTTCGCGTAATATTCTAATGCATTCACCGGCGAATGATATCGGTGTTGGAACGTTTGAAATTCACAAATCGTTGTCGAAAAAAAAAGAGATTGTGATATGGGGGCGCGCAGTGGCGTATCCAGGATTTTTTTTAGGGGGGGGGGCACACACTGTCTAAAATTTTACCATATATACTACCTACTACCAAAAACAAAAAAATAAAATAAACCAAATATTTAATGTTTTTAATGCAAATAATTTGTTTATATTTTCAGTCAGTCAGATTTAAGTTAATATAATATATATATAAATAATAATAAATAGTAATAGTACCTAATTTAATAATAAAAACGGTTTAATCCCAGAAAATAAAATTATACTCAAAATTACACACAAATTATACAATTGTATAAAATTATTTTGACCAATCTATGAGTTGCAATTTTCTTGGTGCTTTTTCTGCAAAATCCTCAATAATTTCAGTTTCTGAAATGACCTCTTTTTTATTTATGTTTACTAAAGCTAATCCATTTAGTCTATTTTCAGTCATTGTTGATCTTAAGTAGGTTTTCAGCGTTCGTTGCGTTCATGTATACGAATAAATTTAAATCTTTAAAACAGAATCTAGTAAATACGGTCAACGAGGGGGGGCATGGCCCCCATGCCCCCCCCCCCTGGATACGCCACTGGGGGCGCGCGTTTACACACTACCGCGGTTTCGGTCGGGGGGGGGGGTCGTTAAGTTAAATTATCAAAAACATTAAAAAAAACAAACTCGATAAATCGCGTGAGAAATTCGAGAACTACTCTACCGAATTTTCGATTATATTCATAATAATATAATAAAATAGTTTTATCGCCACGATTTTGCACCATCGATGGGCGTTCTCTCGCGGGTACCCGCGTCGTCGTTCTCGCACAACGCTTGCGGCGAGTCGTCGTCGAAATAATACGAATGACAAACGCACGACTGTGTCCTCAACACCCGTAATTATTGTGTTCTGATAACGCGATTAGCGAACGGATTTATATGTGCGCGAACGACTCGCACACGACGTGTTTTTAAAATTATTAAAACGCGTGCGTTTGTTTGTTCAAAATGAGTTTCCTTTTTTTAAACGCGCAACAATAATTATTGCAGTTTACAAAGACACGCGAAAAATCGTTTCTGATATCATCGACGTATTACCATATTATCGTGGTCGGTCGAGTCTACTGCTTAATCGAGTAAAAACGAGTATCTCTGATGAGTTGTCATTGGCTAATTTTAGAATAGTTTTTGTTGCGAAACCAAGTCTGACGTGATTTAATTGAAAATATCTAAGCTAAACGATAAAATTACCAAATCCTGAAATAAAAAACGTTTAAAAATAGTATTTAATATTGTAAACTCAAATCGGCGTATAATTTTTAATTAGCATAAACTGTCTAAACGGTGCTCGTTGTTTTATCAGATTTTAAATAGATAATACTATAAGTTTGTGCTTTTACGCGTAAATCCGTCTTCTGACACGCGAATATTATTATATCTTTGTCCGAGTGCTCTATAACGATTTATAATATGTCAAATGCTGCGAGTAATCAAGTCTCCAAGTCGAGAACCCCGCGGATAGTTTATACCGTCAATTTTACTCAAATATCTTAAATAAATTGCGAAATCCCAAAACATTTCGCGCTTTCGAGTGCCGCGTTTATTTTTAACGACGGCATGACACTACCACCTATCACCTCCCGCGAGAAACTCTTTTTCATTTTTTTTTCGAATCCGATTCGAACAAGGATATTAATTTCTAACAGGCCGTTTTCGTGTTTTTTTTTTTTTTTTTATAGAAATCGTCGTCGTCGTGTACGAGCCCGAATTCGGTTTTTTAGACTCTTTCGTCTGCGCGTTATTTTCTGACATTTTTTTTCACCGTGTCGACTACGGAGAAAAAAGAAACTTGATCTAGTTTTTTTTTAATATTTAAATACACGCGCTCTCAGGTACTTTTACCTCGCGTTATCGTCGCGCTATTATTTTCAACCGTGAAACTGGTTTCGCATTGCGACGAATCTCCGCTATAATATCTTAGATCGCGCGTCGTCGTCGTCTCACCACTGATTGTCGACTTTTACCGATGTATAATGTAAATCGTCTTGTAACGATCGTCCTAACGGCGTTTTTTAAGATTTTTTTTTTTTTTTCTATTCTAATCGTTGATCTTTAGAACGAAATTCATTTCCGAGCGCATATTTTAGGATTTTTCCCGTCTTTTCAATCTACGATCATAAATTCTATTTTCAAGACGATTATTTTTGTTTTGTTTTTTTTTTCTCATGCTCACGTTGAGCGTTAAAAAATCCTAATTCTTCCATCCGATATCGCGTTACGTTTAACGCGCGCGCGCGTTTCCAAAGACTTATGGCGACCGCGTCACATTACCATAAAATAATTACGTATAGGTGTTTTCGTCCAAATAATCGATTGGTTTTATAGATTTATAGTTCATTATAATTTCTAATCGGATTTTGTATTGTCTTCGTGACGACGACGGGGACACTTAAATTATTGTATTTGCGCGCTCGCGAAAAAAAAGAAAAAAAACACGCCATTGTAATTTAATGTCCCACGCTCGTTAATTTATTTGTATTTATATTTATATATACGAAGTGGTAATTTATTCAATAAATCGTTTAATCGACATTTCGCACTCCGCGCGTTGTGACGTCACGACGCCGCGCCGTCATAATAAAGACTCGAGAGTGGTCGCGACGCGTGTGTCTACGATGCCGCGCAATCATATATATTTTAACTGCAAATTCGTGTAAAATATTAAACGCGTTTATAAAATAACAAACAAACAAGTCCAAGTCGAATAAAATACCTAACGTGCCGATACATATTATATATAATAGACGTTTAAATAGGCATTGTTCGTTTATAATAAAATAAAAGAATAATAGGAATTCGATGCTTTTACGTTTAACATAAAAAAAAAAAAAAAACTGTACTACCAGTCGGTGGAATGATATAGATTATATATATATGCCGCGCTTATAATGATATGACTTATATATTATAATATAACTATTTAACTTGGAAATTATTTACCGTTTGTCGACAAATTTTTTTTTTTCGTTCTATAATAATGAATTCGGTAGAAATGACCCATTAAATTGGAGAAAAAAAAATGACTCGCGAGAGAAGAGTTTTTATTGTTTCGAAATTATGTCGTGTTCGAGTACTTGAAAAATATATTTGTAGCTAAAGAAACGGCGTGTGTCTAGCGTAAAATTTAAAAAAATAAGATTCAAATTGACCGTTTTCACCGTACTCTAATAAGTAATAACTAGAGCTAGGATTTTAATGACCTAAAAATTACACAAAAATGCAAAAATGACCTAAAAACTCTAAAAAATGAACTTAAAAAATGCTTAAAATAAACAAAAATTAGTTAAAATACACAAAATGAACGTAATATTTGTAATATTACGTAAAAATGACCTTAAAAATGCAAAATAAAAATTACATATTCTACATTGTAATATTATCACGAAACAAATTTAGTTTTTGGTTAGAATTGTATAGCACTTAAAGAAAAAAAATGCAAAGGTCACCAAAATCCTAGCTCTAGTAATAACCTACGAAATTCTGTTTGAATAAAATATACGCGCGTGGGTTCGCTGTTATTAAAATTTTCAGCCTTTTTTTCGGTTAAATCGAATGTTTTTTTTGAGTTCCGACATAACTCCCGTGTACTCGCGAAGAGGAAAATGTCAATAATATAATATGCGACGCGCGTTTCAATCGAATAGGACACTTCCGGTGTTGCGGCTAGGAGGAGAGTCCCCCCCCCCCTCGAAACGTCTAATAAACTGTCGTATTATTTAAATAATTATAAATTTTTCAAATGTCGGTGGTGTGATTTAGCACATTTGAATGTCGGACGTCTTTAAAAATGATAAAATATCGATATTCACGTTTACTATAAAATCCGTTTCATCCGTCGTCGATAAAATGATTGTCTTTGAAAAATGCATTAATCCGAGTGGTACCAGAACACGATAACGTATAATTTGTAATTTTTTTTTCAATTATTTTCGATTGATTTTCAATCCGATTATAGCCGAATAAAATTATAATATACGAGACGTGTGTGGAAACATATTTTGTAGTCGAAAACAAATCCTGGCAATGGCCACCAGGGACACACACGCCGATCGCTGTACTCTGACGACGACGGGTGGGCCCCAGGAACGAATCTCGGTGTCTCGTCGTTCGTGACTTTCGGTTTTGAAATCGCGTGTGTTGTGTTTTCACGACGACCGAACGAGCGAATCGTGACGGCTTCACGGGCATTGTGTTGTTGTTCTACGCCCTCGGCGATTTTGTTTTCAATTTTTCTCGGATTTCTTGAAATTCCGCGGTCGACACTCCGCAAGAAGCGGCGGCGGAGTGCTGTGTTTCGCGTACTTTCGCTCGGGATTGTCATCACTATCGAACGCGTCGATCTGTCGTCGCGCAACGCTGCGCCGCGCCGCTCGTATTCAGATTATAATTTTGGGGAGGGGCTGATTTTTAATGCGGGCACCGCCGTTCAGAGTATCTCGCGAAAACGTATTGCGCAAACGTTTAAAACCACATTTTACGCGGTTTATTCATCACAAGACGTACATTGTTTGTTTTTCTGTACGCGCCGACTGAACGAGAACTATTGCAAACGCCTCCTGGCTCTCGCATGCTGTTATAGGAAACTTGTCTAAAACCATATGATAATCACAATATTGTGTCGGTCATGATCTAAGATAATATTTTAAAACTATAACGCATAAGGTAAAATTATATCTTGAATCGTGGTCTAGTATAAATCCAAACGCTATAAATTATAAACACAGTTATGATTACGAGTACAAATTTAACGGCGCGGCGCGGCGGCGGCGTTCTAATCAAACATATTAAACATTGCACTAATTTTTCAAACGTATATTTACGATAATACAATGTTTACGATCAACACCGCGATTACCGCGATCTTAGGACGGACATCGATGCCATGAACGGTGGGGGGGGGGCAATTTTGTTAGTAAAGTATACACCGTGACGAAAATGAACTCGATAAACGTACAAAGTATTATTAAAATACGAGTGTTAATAATTATAATGTGGTAAAGTATAGGCAAGGAGTGCATATAATATAAATAATATTCGTTTACCCTCGGAATCGCATTGGATATGATACAAAATTACTATTGTTTTTGACTATAAGAGTATTTTTGAAGATTGAGTAAGATTGTATTTTTTCATAACGAAAAACGTGTGTTTGGTTATGGCCCCGCGGATATACTTGTAGCAGTCTAGGTTTAAAAATTAATTTGTAAAATGTGAGTCGGGTGAAAAAAAATGAAAGAAATTTGTCGTTTATCGCATTGGTTCTCAATCTTTTTTAAGGACCGCGACCCAAATTTTCTCCCAAAAATCTATCGCGACCCCCATGGTTTTACATTTACAGAATCAAAAAAGTAATTTCAAAAAACAAATTTTTTCTAATTTATCACTTATTTACAACTTTATAATAATACTAATAATTATAATAATAATATAATACTTGATTAATAATTAGTTCTTCATCAGCTTTTGATGATATCCCTGTTGATATAGCGTCCTGAAACGGATTCACAATCCAGTTATTTTTTTGACATTTTTCCATTTCTTCAAGGAAGTAAGAGTTAATGTTATCTTTCAACGAAATTAAATGTAAAGTGATTTGGCTAATTATAACATCAGGAATTTTTATATTATTTTCGGTTATAAAAGTTTGAAATGTTTCAAAACAATCATAATTTTGCATTTCAATGTTGTTTTTTTGCCATAAAGTAAGTTTTTTCATAAAAACCTCTAATTTTTTCATGGACTGCAAATACAATATCGGTTCCTTTAGTTCCTTGTAAATATAAATTTAGTGTTCGTTCGGTTTCGAAAATATGTCGACTTAATACGCGAGCTTCAAAATAAAATCTTCATTGTGCAACGATTTTGCCAGATCAGTTTTTTCCTATAGAAACAGTGCAACTTCTTCGCGGAGTTCTACAAGTCTTGTTAATACTTTTCCTCTTGACATAATAATTCGTATATTACTTTATACTTTACTATACTATACAATTTAAAAAAACATAAATTTCTTACAATCTGTATAGTTTAAAAAACTTCTCGCGACCCACAGTCTGAGAAACGCCGGTTTATCGTACACCGGGACGCGTGCGCGGGGCAGGATTGACGAAAACTCGAGACGGGGGCAGCTGTGCCTTACCGGTTTTTTTCCTGTGGTTCGTTATAGTTTCTCTCGTCCGCGGCCGACGACGACGACACGACTCTGTTTGACCGTTGCCGCGACGACGACGGCGGTAGGCGTCGGCGCGCGTTTCACGTCACTGTCATCGCGGACGCGGGTCCTTTAACAAATTTGCGGCGCGCGCGCACTTGTCACGCGGGGACCTCGTTAACGACGACGACGACGAGCACACGACGGCGACGGCGATTTATGTATACATAAAATTGTAATAATGCGAAAACGATGCCGCCGCCGCCACCGGGGAATAAAATAATAATACGCGCGCGCGGCTGTCCGTCTCGTGCGGCGCGAAGTCTCTCCGCGGCGCGGTTGTCGTCTCTCTTGTCGGCCGCGCGCGCGCGCGCGCGAAACAATCGAATCGTACACGCCGATCGACGACGAGCATCATAATTAGGGCTAGAAATCGTGTCGCGCGATGAAAAAAAAAACAAAACAATTCTTCGTCGAACAATAGGTTATGCGAAAACACGTAAAATTATTTATTTTTTTTTCTCTATTTTATCAACGACTTTTGATAAAGCAATGACTTGACATGGCCAGCTGAATATCACCCGGCTTTGCCGGGTCTAAGTATGAAAAATGTCTATGGCCCAAATAACAATAATAATATTGACATTTCCCAGTTCACAGCCGACTGCTATTATTATTTAATAGTTTATTATACACACGATTTACACGTACGAATTTATTTTTACCGACCGACCGACGACGTCGGTGTGTGCGAGTGCGAGTGAAGAATAGAAAACGTTTTCAATTTGCGTACCCTTTTTACCCTTTTTAACCCCCTTTTGGGGTTGAATTTTCAAAAATCCTTTCTAAGCGGATGCCTAGCTATCTTCATGCTGAATTTAAACTCGATCCGTCCAACGGTTTGAGCTGTGCGCGTCGTAAAGCTCAGTCACAATCACCCTACTGTTTTATATACGTTTATTTATTTTTACGGACACCGATCGAAAGTCAAACACTATAATATATCATTACAAACGCGGTATGTGTTTTACACTGTAACTTTTGAGAATTTTGGACGACAAACTCCGTCCGAACTCGGAATTTTACGAATTTTTCGAATAAAAATGTTAATTTTCTTGATAAAATTGCAATTTCCTATAATAGTAGTTTTAATTTCGCCGCGCCCCCCCCCCCCACTGCGCGTGATTGTAGTAAAACATTGATTCATTAAATACGATTATTATTCGGGTGTCTTGTCTCAAGGGACCTCTGACACCAAGGCCGCGACGTTTTTGCAAACCAATTTTATTATTTAGCGAAAACGATGACCCCGTGACAACACTGCTGTAGCCGCCGGTGGCCGATCGCATTCAAACGCCGCGCCCGCGGTAACCCGTTCGCCGTATTATAATGCCATGCGCGATGACATATTATATTATAAAGGCCGCCGCCGCCGCCGCCGCCTCTGGTATATATATATATATTATTGTCCGGGCCCGCGCGGTTTAAATACAATACGCGCGCGTACATAATATAAAATATATAATATAATGACAATAACGCGGTCGGCCGACTTTGTCGATTGCGCGCGTGGCTGTTATTATCATTATACCGCGTAGGCATATATATATATACGTATATATTTTATACATACATACACGTGCGGTAGGCAAACGGACGGTTTTATCGTCTCGTAATACGAGTGGAATCGCGACTTTTATATTATTACGGTGGTGGAGAGCACAGGGCGATTCTTTCGACGGGCTATTATAATATATTATATACGTGTGTGTGCGTGTACACAACGTACATTTTATGTATTGGAAAGTATACGAGTGATTTGTGTTTTTATCCTCGTCGAGAGAAGCGCGACGGACGAATAAAACACGTAAACACGCGCATTACATAAACATTACATAAACGCACAAAGGAAAACTTTAACGTTCTGTTCGTCAGAGTCTTGTAAAACCTATCGCGTAGATCATATTCATATATATATATAAATATATTTTCTTTTCTACGCGTATAAACGGCGACCGTCCGAATAGCCTAACGCGTGTAATAATAATAATATAATACTCATGGGCGTAGCTTTTTTTTTTTTGAAGAGGGGGAACTCTGTTTCACACAACACTGTTTCGAATAAATATACAACTCGTCGACTTCGATAACTACGTATAATCGGAGAGAGGCGTCGTCGTGTCTAATTTGAATTTCTCGAGTACTTGCATATTATGTAGCGGTGATTTTCAACCTTTCGAGCTACACGGCTCTTCTGATCTTGAAAACAAATTAACGGCTCCCTTACCGATAATAATATTATTATATAAATTAAAATAAACAAATTTACATTATTTAATCCAGCGGTTCTCAAACTTTTTTGTTCGCGGAGCCCTTATGTTCCTAAAAAAAATTACGGAGCCCCAAAAATCAGAAACTTCTATTTGAGACAACAATAATTCATAAAAAAATGATCTCAATTGTAAATGATTATTGCTTTTTATTTAAAAAATTAACTAAATTTATCGTACAATATGTCAAATGATCGAAAAACCCCACTTTTATCATCTGATCTCATTTTGACTAAAATAATATATTATGTGTATTTATAAATACATAGCTTAAACGTTTAAAATAATACATATTGGTACTGTCCAAATAATATTGAATATATAATTAATATAAAAATTAAAAATTTTAACTAAGAAATAATAATAATTTAATAATTCGAATTTAATTAATACAAATATGCCCAGGGAGCCACGGAGCCCCTAGATTACTCTTGCGGAGCCCTAGGGCTCCGCGGAGCACAGTTTGAGAACCGCTGATTTAATCTAACGACGAAACAAACGTGTATAGTATTAACAATAGAAAATTCGAGGTTTTATTTTTATATACAATTAAATAAATTGTATTTTTTAGTTTCTATCGAGGACCGCGGCTCCCTCGATAGTAATAACCGACGACGCGCGACGCCCCCGCACTGTTATATAGTATATCCGCGATGAGTATTATTATTTTGCTTCTCGGCTCATCGCAAGCCAAAAATTTTGAATAATATTTTACCTATTCGTGTTTTATTTTTATCGAGTCGTTTGAATCCGCGCTCTAATCATAACATCCGTCTTTTCGATGATATCAATATTTGTTTCGAAATTTTAAAAAAAAAACCAATCGTCTTTCATAATAAGAAACGAGGATTGTTCTCTAGTCCAGTTTGCGCCAATGAAAACTAAGACTAATATAATTATATTGAGGAGCTAGTTTCGTCATCGGTATAGGTTTTAAAAACATCGTCGTGTATTATTACCGCTCGAATTCGTCTTTATAAAATATTATATTGGTCGCGCCGCCGCCGCTGCGAGAGCTCGTACAAGTCTAGTCGATCGTCCTACGGCCGCGTCGGTTTCCGTCGTAGACGCGGAAATATCTAAAATTCCGGGAGAAACCGCAGCGCCGCCGCGCCGTCGTCACAGCCGCGTGCGTAACGTTCGAATAAATAAACATGAAACGTCGTGTATACAGCGTCCGTCGTCGCGCGTTACGTTTGGTTTGTGACGCGGCGCGACGTTAAAAATATACAAAACAAAACCACACGTGCCGCGCCGAGAGATGCGTCGGTAACGATAAAAAGCGCGCGGGCAACAACAAAAAAAACAGCTCGTATTATAATAATATTATAACACATTGTTGTGTATTATCGCGCTCGATTGTAGGTCTGCGTGTGTGTTCGCGCGCACTCGAGAGTATATAATATTATTATAATGTACGCCGGCGCGGTCACCATAATATGGCCTGTTAGAGGTATACACGTGTAATCGCGGAGGCAATAGAAATCGCGGCCCGCCGCCGCCGCCGCCGCGTGTTTATAAATTATTTATTTATTTATTTTTTTTTTTTACGACTGCGGCGGACGCACACTCGGATATTATATTATATACGTTGCCGAGCCTCTACTCTGCGGCGTATACGGGTCGCGTGCAGAATAGGTATTATTATTATTATCATATTATTGTGTGAGATCCGATTGCCCGAACGCGATTGCGCCGCTTATACGGATGTTCACGCTCGCGACCTATATATATACTAGCTGAATAACCCGGCTTCGCCCGTGTGCAGTATAACTTTTTATTTTATCAGTTTTTTTTTCATTTTTACCCCTTTTACCCCTTTTAACTCCGGTAGGTGTCGAATTTCGAAAAATCCTTTCCAATGGGGTCTCCACTATATAAAACGAAACTGCTGCCCAAATTTCATACTCAAAGCTCCAGCAGTTCCAGCCAGGCGAATTTTTCTAGTTTCACCCTTTTTACCCCTTTTAACCCCCTTAGGGGTCGAATTTCGAAAAATCCTTTCCCATGGGGCCTCTGCTATATTAAATGAAACTATTGACAAAATTTAATACCACAAAGCTCCATTGACTCAGGATTTTTTCCATTTTTACCCCTTTTAACCCCCTTAGGGTTAATTTTCTCCATAATTTATGCTATAAACCCGCTCCCCGACATTCTCTATCATTTAAAAAAAATTTGAGCCAAATCGGCCCAGCCGTTCTCAACTGATTCAATTTCCAATTTTTTGTCTCCATTTTTATATATATAGATTATAATGCGAGTAAGACTTTGTTCGAAAATAAAGCAAAGATGGGTAATATCATCTCCGCCGCGCGGCCGGACGTGCGAAATCGTAGATTTTTGTTTTTCGGGGGCCGATGATATTTTCTGAAAGTCTAATCGGAATAAGTGAGACAATGTGTCGAGACTATTTGGCGTATGATCGGTTGACTGGGTCTTGTCGTGGCGTAACTTGAGCGTATGATCCATGGCGATTACCGAAAATATATCCATCCTATAAAAACACGTCCAGTTAATAACCAAAAAACCCATTGTAAATACTTACTTTCAATCCCCATACCAGATACCGAATTGAATAAAATTCGACCAAATCATTATGAAAATAAATACATTTTGACTTTGACCCGGTTTCTGTTTTAACAATTCGTATATTTTTTTCGATAATCCAGCGTGTTTGATAATCCCGTAGCAGTAGGCATCATCGAATGATTCTATATTAAACGTGTGCGCTCGCAATTTTTAAAAAATAATATTTCTTAAGGATCAGCTCGGTCGGCGCGAGACCGACGACGTCCACGGGGAACGTTGTTCCGCCCGAATCGTCCTTTCGCGATTCGCACGCCCCTCCGAGTCTTTCGTAGAGATAATCAAGGCTCCTTATTATCAGCCGCCGTCCCGCGCCCGGCGGAGCGTTTAAGAATTTGCTGCTCTCGACGTCTCTGTTGTACGCCGTTTATTTTCGATCCTTTTTCTAATATACAACACCATAAAACATGCCTTGATTTACAAACAGTTTATCTATTCAAAAAAAAAAAAGGGGGGGGATCAATTCAGCCCTTTTGCCCGTTAAGAAAGCGGTGTGTTTAAGTTATTAAAGACCTCCTCACAGCCTGTGCGCTGTGCTCGTTTTTCCACGCGCGTATTATCGGAAATAATAATAATAACACTCGCGTTCGGCGGCGGCGGCGGCGGTTCGATCGATTTCCGTTCGCGAGAGTAGTCGCGCAGCGGCTCACGCGGTTGTCGTGTGCGTGCGAAACACTATTATAATAATAATATATTATACGCCGCTCGCGGTGGTTCGCAGTTGACTTCATTAATCCGAATTGTTGTCGTCGATACACACACACGCTCGCACAATTCGTCGTATTTGCGTACCACCTCGCGTCGTATATATACAACACACTCACACACACATATATTATAACCATTAACTACTCGTACACACACTCGCGTTTGTATAATATATTATTTCGCCTTTTGTCCGCGGGGGACACCCTTTGTGCGGCGCGCGAATACGGTTTTTGTACACGCGCTCGCGCGTATTATATTATATATATATTATTATTATTATACACGTTCGTTTGTCAAACCGTATAAGTATGCACACGCGTAATATACACATACGATAGAGCGCGCAAGCACAACAACAAGGACGACTCGCCGTCGATCCTGCAGGTCCTGCAGGAGGGGGAGCCATTGTGTCCGCGAACAACGATTATTGGTCGACGCGCGCGCGCGCGCTCGGGGAGACCTTTCAAAGCTTTCACGCCGCCGCCGCGGAGAACTTGTACGACGTCTGATTGTGCGCGAGCCGCGGCTCTCGACGGCGGGCCCATTGTTGCTGCCGTATCGCCTTTAACGACGACGTTGATAAATAATACGTCGATTGTACGGCGGCGAAAATTTCCGGTGCTCTCTGTATGTCGTATACTCGGTATTATGTTTATTGTATTCGGGGCGATTAAACGTCGAGACGCTATCAATAATGATGATAGCAATTGCGTATTATAGGGCTTTGGATTTCGACGCGTTTGCATTTTTTTTACCGTCACGATGCTTTCAAAGATAAACGGTCGCTTGTTTCGAGTACGCGTTATTCTTAACGACGACCTTTTTCACTTTTCGGCGTTTTAGGGCATTTTTCAACGATTCGCGAACTCATCTCGATGTCACATTTAAACTATACACATTTTTTTATGTTAATATAATATAGACATCATCCGCGCCCAAGTTTAAAACTCATTACAAAATGATAAAAGTATTAACTCGTAGGAGTGTATTTGATGAATGACGAATAAATATATTACCTTTAGTAAATAATTTTTCCTGTTCACCAAGTATCGAACGCGATACTTAATACGGCCCCGTCGTGATTCGCCTATAGTATGAGACAAAACGATTAAAAGATTATATATTGTTGTTTATCTAACGCAGGGGTCGGCAATTAATTTATATGGCGGGCCAGATATTTAAAAAAAAAAATTTCGAGGGCCAAAAAAATCTTAAACATAATTTTATCATTAATGTATTTATTTTTGTATTAAAAACACATTTTAAGACACAGTATTTAATATTTAATTATTTATAAAGTAATAATACATTCATACTAATAATAACGAAATTCAATGAGAAAAATGACATTTCTTTTCTTGATTTCAATATTAGTTTAATTTTTGTTATGAAGGGTGGGGGGATATATAGGAAAATTAAGAAAATTTTTGGCGGTCCATATTTTTTCCTTCCGCGGGCCGGACATGGCCCGCGGGCCACCTATTGCCGACCCCTGATCTAACGTATAGGTTATTGTAATGTGTGGGAAGGGGGAGTTTGAAACGTCGTCGCGACGCGTTTTAAAATCACATCGTTTTCCATTATGAATAAAACAAAACCGATCAAAACTTTCCCGTCGAACCCGAATGATGAACGGGTACGATTTGTGATTATATTTTTCGGAAAACTTTATTCCACTCGGCAGACTTTTGATTGTATATCCGGCCGCCGTACCGAACTATTACGCGAATAAACGTTTAGATCTCGTGTCAAACGAGTCGCACGGCGTTTTTGTGCTACTCGTGCGAGAGCGTCGTGTCTCTCCGGCGACGACGACGGGAGAATAATAAAAGATTCGACGAAACCCGTAGAACTTTGACGTTGTCCCCGATACGTATACAATACCCCCGACCAGGATAAACGGCGTTTTCTGCAGTTCGTCTCGTCCCCGGGGTCCGTATACTTCCGTTCATCCCCACGATAGATCCGGTACAAAGTACGATTCCGAATCGTTTTCCCGGGAACGGCAACGATAACGGGCGACAATAGTTATCGTCGTCGCGACGATTATAGTCTGACGTGCTTTGAAAAGACTGCAGCTTTAGCCGCACAAAGCGCTCCGCCGCCGTTTCTTATCGTTTCGAATAATACACAATTAAACTCGTTTATATACGTAATATTATACCGTCGACTTTTGGAAAAATATTATTGCTTTCGACATGGGCGTAGCGAGTGTGGGGCAGGGGAGGGCAAGTGCCCCCCCCTGCACTACAAACTAAATTGTATTTCTTATACCACACGTGTAAGTTTTTACAAATTGAAATATTAAATATGATATAAGTACATGAAGTCTAAAAACAATGACTAATGAATAATATATTATAAATAAATACTTTAGAAAAAAATTGAGTTTTAATGATTTAAAGTTGGCTACATCACTGCCCCCCCCCGCCCTGATTGAAATCCTAGCTACGCCCATGGCTTTCGATGTTTGTTTTTTTTTTTTTTTGTGGATTTCGAATTCGAGTAGCTACCCTTGAGTACACTTGGTGCTCGAGTCGTTCGATAATGTTTATTGAAAAGGGACTAATGCTCACTTGGTTTTCGGCGGGCGCAAAAGAAACTATAATATAACACGTTGAATCGGGTCGCCGTCACTTTTACGGTTTCGGCGCGTTTTTATATAATGCGTTGGAATCGATTCCGACGACGACGGTAAGACATGGAAATACGAACGTTTAATTATTGTTCGTAAAAACATTAATAAAACGCGTTTTATCGACTCTTGTTTCAATAGGACGTAAACAATAATTATTATTCAACACGTTTTTAACAACATATTTTTCGGGAGATCACAAGTCGGCGTACACTCGAGTGCGTATTATTATAGCGTCTGGCGTTTTTCGAAACTTATAGTGTTATGTTTGTACGCAAATTCGTGCGATTCTTTGTGGCACCTATAATAACTGACGCGCGTGTCCCGGTAATAAACTAACGAACGGCTGGAAAGTGAATCCGATAAGATTATAATAATATATTCGCGCGCAGCAGCGCTAATGTGTGCGATACGCGTTTATAAGTAATAATAATTATTATCGCGCCAACGGCACGTGGGCCGAAGAAATTGGATTTCTCAAATCGCGCTTTGTCACTGGGCGAGTGCGCGCGCGCGCGTATGTGCCTTTCGGCGTCTTCCATTATCGATCGACTGTAATAACAATAATATAACTACTACGAGCAGCGCGCGAGTGCCGGTTTGGCGCATACTTTTTGCACGTTCCGTTTTATTATAATATTCCATACGATAATTTATTATGATATTGTGACGACGATCGCGGCGGCGCGGCGTTTCGAATAATTATACGATATGCCGGTTCTTTTCGCGTCGTTATAACAACGGAAATGGGTTTCGCACAAACGTTTTCATCTCTATATATTTATACATACGTACGTGTAATAAACACGACGACGTTTTTTTAACGAGACGCGCGCGCGCCTGTTGTGTTTTTTTCATGAAATTCGTTTTCGCAATCGATAATAATAATAGTATAATACGCGCGAGTGCACGCGATCGACGACGGCCGCGTACAATAGTTGTTCGATAATAAAGGGTCGTTAAAAAAAAAAAAAATGAAATATCAAATCGCGATAATGAGTAGTGGTGGAGTCGGTTTTGTTTGCCGGGAGAAATTGTGTTTTTCTGTTTCGTTATTATTATTATTATACCTGGCCGGGTAGGGGCATCATAAATATTATCGTATAACGCGGCGTTGTATGTTTGCCGCAGGAATTATGTAGTGAAAATAATAAAACGCCGCGGGGCCACGTATAATATACTTTTCTACTCGTCGCGCGGACTAGGTATCAATAAAGGTCCATCGGCCACGTGATTTAAACGCTTTTAAACCGCTCGTGACGGCTCGGAGACCATCCCCTCCACCCCCATCCTTTGGAATAACAATCGATTCTCCGTACGACGATATCGAACCGAAACGAATGGTCTCGGCGAAAAACAATAAAAAAATGTAAAAGCACAATTTTCCTTTTCCCTCGCCGGAAAAAAGGACGCGTTGCGAGAACTGTGGTTCGAACGATCGCGTTGGCGTGTCAAAGTCTCCAGTCCACGCGCGCGCGTTCGGATTCAAAACATAATATAAACGCGCTCCTCTCGCCGTGAAATCGAAAAACGTTCCGTTTGTTTGACGGCGTTTTTTCTCTTTCTTTGTCGAAATTAATTCGTGTGTTTGTCGTCGTATTTGTCCCGTCTTTTCGTCGTAGAAAAACCTATTGACGAACGCGCGTGTTTACGCATACGGCGGCGTGTGAGAGTGCGCACGAGGAGAAATAAAATAATAATAACAAAGGAAACGACCGCGCGCGCGCACGTCCTGTGTGTGTGTGTGCTTTCGGCGGAATTCGAACGTGCTCTTAAAACGTCGTAGCCACCGCAGCAATCGTCGTCGGCACGTAAAGGCGCATTTATAATATCGTATATTTATTGACATAATTATTTGATTATTATTATTGAAAACAAGCACTCGTCCGTCGCGCCGCCCGCGAACGCAAATAAATAATAACAAACGCGTGTAAATAATAATTGTTTGTTTGCACAACGTCCGTTTTATTTTTGAAGAGCATACCTCTCTCGGTGCGCGAGCGCGCCTAGACTCGTTGTCGCGGCGAAAACAACAAATTATAATAGAACATGACCGCGTTCAGGCAGGCAGGCAGGAAGGAAGGAAAACGAGAGCCGCGTCGTCCTTATTCTATACACATATATATAATATAATAAACCGCGCGGGTGTGTGTGTGTACCTACGTCGTCGTCGTGTAGACACCATACATATGTGTAATAATATTATTGTTATTGTGCCGTCGTCATCGACGATCGCCCTCGAAGGATTTTTATATTTAACGCTCTAACAATGTATAAACACGATAATATAATATTATAAACGCGTGTGCAGCCGTTTCGCGTTCTAGCTTTCTCTCTCTCCCTCTCTTGTTTTTTTTTTTTTCATTTTTTACCGCCAATTGGTGGCTCTGTGGTGGTTTTTTCGTCAGTCGCACTTCGCGGTGTATGCAGCCCGCCTACCCGTCGTACGTACGTACCTGCCGTGTACGTTTTCGTTTGTTTGCCGTGCGCGCGGGCCCCGGCGATATTTGTTCAGCGCCCGGAAATAAAATACACAATAAGGACGACTTACGACACGATGATAATGACGATAAAAAGCGGTGGCGAGCGGTCACGCCCACGCGACACCTCGAGCACGAGAAGTCTGCGGCGCGGGGGCGGAGGGCGAACTTATTTTTATTTCTTTTTCGATCACAATAATAATAATACGTTGTGCAAATATCAGACCGCGTTATCGCGCCCGCATAATACCCAGGTATCGGAGAAACGCGCGCGCGCGCAGTTGTTCAAACACGTTTCGTTTGTTTGTTTTTTATTGTTTTTTTTTTTTTTGTCTCTCGTTTGACTTTTGTGGGCGTCTGCGCGCGCACATATCATTATAACACGAATCGATTGTCTGCCGCGAGGCGTAACTTTTTTCGCGCCGAACCCCGAGCGATCTCGTGTCGTGCGCGATGTACAGTGGAATCGCCGCGTTAGAATTTAAAGACTAGGTTTTTTCTTTTTTTATCAAAGCACAAAGCGAATGCGGATTCATTTAGACGAGTCGTTTTTGTTTCGACTCGTTAATCGTTTGACTTTTTTTACAACACTGCGAATAACAAGTAAATCATATAACGCGTACGTTCGAATTATTGTTCAATAGTTCTGTTATTACTGAATCTATGAAACGAAATGTTTTCATCGAGTCGCGCGGGAATCGATTGTGAATTTTCATAAACGAAAAACGTGTCACGTTTTTATGGAGTGTAAACTGTTCTTTCGGACGCTTTCGGTCTCCCTTCTATAAGAAGCGCCAACCCCGGTCGATCCGCGACGATCGTCGCAAGTCCACCCGTGGATTTGAAATTCGTCACTTCGTCATCGAAAAAACTCGATGCAATAGGTACCGACTGCAGCTTCCGTCTCGCGCGGATTCTTTGTTTCCTTTTTTTTACTCCGCGGGTCAAATGTTGGCCACCACTGTCGCGGCGTAACGAATGACGTCACATCGTGTATACGATTATTGCAAGCGTTGTTGTGTTGTTGTAAAACGCCTTCGCGGGCCAAAACAACGAAAACAATTTTCGCCGCGCACAACAATAGCACAACGCGCGCGCCGCGTACACATGGGACATATATATATATATATATAAGCGGTGTATATACGCAGGGGTGGAACGCCACGAATGCAATTATCGACTGCAATCGTTTATAATTAGGACCCGAGTTTCCGGCGTGGCGCATTGTCGTCGCGCGACGGCCCCGCGGGGGCGGAACGAGTTGACGGCGACGACGTGTTTTCGTATACATAATTACGCGCGCAATAAACTTTAACCCCTCGCTATTAATTATCGCATCAGCGCCGCCGTACGATCATATTATGCCCGACACCCGCGTTTCGGCCCCGTCGTCGTCGATCGGATACGTACGCGTTCGCGTTGATTATTGTCACTATAATAACGTGCGTAAAAACTGATATGAAAACATCGGCCGACGACGCTTAGTAACCAGAGGGAGACTTGATCGAGAGCTTTTCAAATCTTACGATAAGACAGAAGAAGATTCTGGAGCGATTAATGAAAGGACGAGTGGAAAATCCGAATAAAAAGACTAGTAGTGGCTAGAAGTATTTTCATGACAACCAGAAGTATCCACGAATCGTAATGTGACGAAAAAGTCGAAGACTTAAGAATAGTAATATTATTCGGTTTAATATCTCGTTAAACAGAATGCGAAATCAATTTCAAAACTCGTATTGTTGTTACTTGACCGAAAAACAAAGTTTTTGCGATTTGGCTTTTTTTTTTTTGAACTCGAGTTCGTTTCGAATTAATAAAAATGACTTTAAAACGATCTTTAGAAACAGCGTTGATCCGACCGTAATCCCTCGTCCGAAATCGTTTTTCGCAGGCATTTCCCACCGGAGGAGTCGTCTCGTGTATTTTTGTTTGTTATTAATAATAAACTGCCTTTACGAATTTTTTTTCTCTCTCTCTCTCTCTCTCTCTCGGAAAGAAATTAATTTATTAATATTTGTTTATCATCGATGTGATTTCATTCCGAATTAATAATTACAAAACTCGGTTATGCAAAAAAAAAAGAAGATTTTTCTTTAATGATTCGTTTCGTTTTTTGAGATTTCCGTGTACCAGAATGTCAACGTTATTAAACGAAATCGAATATATATATATGTCATTGGGTAATTAGGCGCGCTTCTTTGTTCGAGTGTAACAATTTTATTATTAATATTTTGCGAACAAACGGACAGAGTAAATATAATTTATATTTTTACCAGACTGATATTATTTCACAAAACGTCCTCGTGGGGACGTTCTTACCGATTCAGATTCGTGTGTTTTAATTTTAACTCGATTATTTCTCATTCTCTTTTTTTCCCGAGTCAATTTATCCTACTTCTCTTATTCCATTATAAGAGCTGGTTTTCAATCGTTTTTATACCCCTCCCCTCCCCTTGACGTTGCACGGTGTGTAAATCATTATTACCTACTCGTTTGGACAACCAAACACACTTATTTTTCAGTAAAATCAAAACGTCGGATTAACCGTTGTTTCAAAACGAAAAACCGCGAGTAACATAATACTTATCCTGCTCGATACGTAAGACTCCGCGAGTCCTGCGACCTGTCCGAGAATAATCCTATTATTCGCCGCGTTCTCTCCACATCCGATTAGTGTGTGTGTGTGTGTGTGTGTGTGTGTATAGTCTCGTCGTTCGAATTTCCAGCGCGCGTTACATTTCGCAGAACGCGTTTACTGCCGTACAATATAATATAAACTATATACGGGTTTCCATAAACGCCAATAATTTAAATTTACTTTTTATATACCCTCCCGTTATATAATATAATATAAGTAAAACGTCGATCGGAGAAAAAGTATAAAAGTCAACGGACAGCATTTATGAACGGACCGCCGCGCCGTTCAGCACGCGTCGTCGTGCAATATAAAAAGAACTTTAATACTCGAGTTGAATACCTGTGCGTTGTATATTATGTATATATATATATAAACGTCCGTCGTACGCTTATAATATATATATCTCTTTTTTTTCTTCTTTTCCTCTTTTACCGAGAATCGTAAAAAAATCACACGCTAGCGTAAAAATAAAGTGTAGCCGATTTATTGTACCGAGAGACAGAGAGAATACGACTATTATCAATCGAAACGTGACCGGGGCCTCGTCTAGACTGGGACTGCGCAGCCAACGCACTCGTCTAGTTATTCTCAAAAAATGTCCGTTTCGGTCAAATCCATCGATTGACATAATATTGTCTTGTCGTAATCGGACGGTGATTTCGTTAGCACGACGAGCGAAGAATGATTTGACTCGTGTAAATAATTCGGTCTCAAAAGGACGTGCTTAGGTGGTCTGCGCGGTTAACTATACTGTGGTCGAAACCGATTTCCGACGGCAAAACACTAATATTTGTGCCCTGAACTCTGTCGCGTGTTTTATAAGCCTTATAAATATTGTTTTTGTTTTATTAACATTATGTTTTTTTTTTTTTGCTGTAAATTAACGATAAACAATGATCCAAAACCAGATCTTAAAAGAAAAAAACCATCTCACGTATTATATAGTGCGCGCGTGACGTTCTATTAATTTTGACTATTTAACGCTTTTGTTGGACGATTCAAATACGACGTAGTACCTATACGAAGTAATATTATTTCGCGTGATAAGCGCAGTGTGTTCCGATTTACCAATTTAAATTCATAATTCGGCGTCTGCGTTAGACCTAACCGTTAAATGCAAATCGTTATAATAATCGTCGAAAATATTAAAATTTTCCAAAGTTTTGGGCATTTTACAATATTAATCACAGTAGACTACAGTTTTTCGGGTGATTTTACTGCGAATGCGTCCTTTTTCGGCTCGGAACAACGGATTAGCAGGACTAAAAAACGAGACGTTTTATATAAACGACATATATTTATACATATACTATTAAATTATCAACAAGTAAATATATTTTCGTAAATCAATCCGTCGCGGGTAATCGAACGGAGAAATGAAAATGCACGCGCGAGTACCCATGATAAACATAATCATTTTAGTCAAAAGCTAACGAATTTCTTTTTACGGAATCGCCGCGGCACGTTACGACAAATAAAATTTATCGCGTGGGAAGGCAATAAAACACGCGCGCGCGCAGCTCGTTTGTTTTTCCCGCAGCTACTATTTATTTGTCTCCATTAACATCGGCGCGTTTACCGATATGTGTGCGAAACGCAAAGCGCGCCCACCAACGTCGTCGTCGTCGTCGCGAATATAATATCGTAATATATTATACAGTCGGCGTGCGACGGATATACGCGTACATAGGCTTTTTTACGAACACGGCCCGTCGATAAAACTCATTAAACAAGCCGTCCGTAATGTGTGTAAAAGTCTGCGCCGGGAAAATAATAACGCGTTTGCGGCGGCGGCGGCGGCGGCGTAGGCGGTCGGAAAAATAAATCCTTTAAAGTCGTAAAACGTGTACGTCGCCGACGAAAGTTTGCGCGACGGATGTAAATAAATAACTGTTAATTTTTAAGTTTCAAACTTGGAATACCATATCCGATAAAAGTATATAATTGATCTGTCCCCCCCCCCCATATTGAAATCCCGCCCGACCGCTTTTTCAAAAATGTGATCTCGAGGCCCCCACGACGACGTAAATATTATAAATCAAAATGTGCATAAAAATGTCACGAAAATAATTTCCTATCGATATTTCTAGGAGCCCCGCAGGATATCTGCAGGGTTACTTTGTCCCTCTTTTTTACCGACACTTTTTTCAAAGAAAGAAACTATCGACACGAGACCTCGGAAGTAATTTTACCGCCCCACGAATCCCGAGGTTAGGCTAGGTCAGGCGTATTATTTATAATATCGTTCGCGCACGCCGTGGGTTTCAAGAGTACGTCTAAAGGTACGATTTCCCTTGCGATCTAAGATCGCGTGCTCTGATCGCGCGGCTGCTGATACAATGTAAATTAAATATAGTTGGTTTTCCTTGCGCGATCGCGGTCGGCGATTTAAATTGGTTCGCGGCGTCAACGACTTGTTGTTTTGAAAATAGGGATTATAAAGATTTGAATAAACGAGATGCCAAAGCAACTCATCGTCGTCTTCTTCGTCTAGTAAAATAATTTTCAACATTTCTTTATCGACTTCCATTATTATAATAATTTTTAAAACCAATAGCCAATAAACAGTCGAATACGACTGACGGACGACTGTTAAAATATAAATTATTTATCTTTCGGTCGCAACGAAGAATCATCGTCTAGAGCAAACCAACATGACGCGAACGCGATCTTAATTCGTAGTTCGCGATCGCGCAAGGGAAATCGTACCTTAATCAAGCGACAACAACTAAACGCTGTTTTACGCGGCGAAATATCGGACGTGATTTCGGTCGGGCGAGAAAAACGAACGATTATTACACCGAGAGAGACGGGTCGGTGTAAAGTGCGCTCGCGACAAGAAAAATTATTCAAAGACGGATTAGAAGAAAAAGATGGAGAAAAAAACCATACGAGATGACGAGAAAAATACGGACTTGACCTCCGCGGTCGTCACGTTCTGCTGCCGGGTCAGTCGACGACGACGACGACGTGCTCGGGCGGCTACCGTATTACCTTCGACGACGATTCGTGTGCAGTAAAATTCCGTCGTAAATTCACTCGGGAAACGAACGAACGAACGAACGAAAAAAAAACATCAAAAATATCCTCTCGGCGCCGCCGCCGCCGCCGCCGCAGCAGCACTCTTGTTTTATACGAAACGTTTAATTTTCATCGGTCGTAAAAAACGAAAAAAAAAAAATAATATATTATACGAGTACAGACGGGCGACGACGGACCGTGGCGATAATCCGCGGACGTAAACGCGAATAAATATACTGCTTTTTTTTTTTTTTTAGGAATAACCTATTCGAAATGTGTATTATTTTACAACGCCGCGCCGCCGCCGCGTTTTCGCGTCGAATTGCGTTTTATCGTCTCGGGTGGTGTACCTCGGGTACATTACCTACCGTCGGTTTTTTGTTTTTTATTTTCATTTCTCGCCCGTTTACCTTTCCCCACATCCCCGACGGTGTTTTTTTATTATTAGTGCAGGAGATTCGCTGTAACGCGAACGACATTACGCGCGGCTGACCGGCCGCAGCGATCAAACAATAATATTTTTTATGCCGTTTAAGTTTTAATATCGTCCTGCCCGCGTAGTAATAAGTGATGTGTACCGATAAACGGTAAAACGTGTACATTTCTGTGTGTGTGTGTGCGTGTTTGGTCTTATCTCGAATTTTCGAATATAAGCGTTGCGCGTCGTCGCGTCGGAGCCGTCTCGCGATCTCTCCTCGTCGTCGATTTCGAAAAAATCCTCCCACGCGCGTCTAAAAAAAAGTATGAGATCGTAACGACCTAGACGCGTGAAAACGTTTAAAATAAAAACAAATTATTTTAAGTATATTTGAACGTGATATTAAAACGTCTCGCGCACGTATGTAGTCGATAGAACGTCGTCTGTGAAACGTCAAAGAGCAAAAACTAAAAGAACGTCAACGTCGTCGTTCGTCGCGTAAAAAAATTTCTTTCGTTCGTTGTGTTTTCGTGTTTCATAATAATAATAATTTAAATCGGTCGATACTATAATACGTGTAAACGTGTTTTTCGTTCGTTATTTTTTTTCAAAAACAAGACGTCCCGGCCAGACGAAAAAGTGTGTCTTTGAAAACAGCAGTCCGCTTATTATATCGACGGATCGATGATGTTCGATGCAAATCGAACCGCACATTGGTGTAGGAGTGATTGAAATTCGCCGCTGATTCGTCGTTCTGTAATAGTCGTGTTTGTTCGATAAAAACCGCATCGAATTCCGGGGCCCCGATTATTATTGCCGCTCGTAATTACCGCGCGCGCGACGTAAATATATTGCGAGTCCGAGCGCGCGCGGCCGTAGGCATCGTATATTATACGCCGAGGAATGTGTTTCGATAATACGCGCGCGCGGACGGGAATGAAAATCGGACGTTAAGAAAGGGAGTAAGACACATAATATTACGCTGTTAATTAAAAATAAATAACTTGGTCCGTTTAACGGAAGGCAAAAAAAAAAAGGAAAAAACGTTGATACGGACGTATATAATACACACATATTATACACTTCAACTCCGAGTGTATAATATGTATTAGTAGAACCATTAAAAAATATATAATCGTGAAATAAACGCGTGGAACGGAATTCCATAAACGTATATCAAAGACGTTCAATAATTATAAACGCGTGTATAGCTTTTTTCTCTCTCGATTTACTACGTATGACACCGCACAGGGACGCCTCTAGGGGGAGAGGGTGGTGTAATGCAGTGAGGTTTTCCCGAAAATTATAGAGTTAATGTTTACTGAATTCTAACGATTTTGTTTTTTTTTTCATGCCTAACCGTAAAACTCGGTTAGGAATTAATACGGACAATGAAAGACTCGGAGTATAGTTCGGGGCTTGTCACTTATATTCGAAAATAAAATATAATATACCTCTCAATATAATATATTTTATTTAAAGGCATTTAGGAAACTCTGTATTGTTATATTGATTTTTTTTTTTGCGCCTTCTGGAATAATCTTCTGCGGGCGTGCCCGACACATCGTACACATAATACGTACACATTTGAAAACTTTGATTTATAACGATAAAATTTGAAAAAAAACCACAAGAAACAAAAAATAAATAATCCGCGCGTAGAAGAGATGACGAAGGATTAGGAGCGGGAGACTTGGTAATAGACGCAGGACATCGTGGAGTTGGCCGTCGACTCGCGCGGAAGAAGGATGGTAAAGACCACAATATTTGTATGAAATATCAATTATAAAAAACAAAATGAAAAATCGAAGTGCAAGACGAAATAATATTATCTGCTCGTCGTTTATTATTACCACGTTGCCGTCGCGTTTTCATCGTAAAAGTCCGTCGGCGCGAGAACCCTTCGAGTGGAGACTCGTCCTTTTATACGAGAACACAAACGACACAACAACGATAATATTCATAATGATAAACTCGAGAAAGCGCGACGGACGAGCGCGCGCAAAACACGCGGAGATTCTAATCGGACGGTATGAAATACTATTTGAACGACGACGACGACGGCCGATAGAATACGCGCCGTTATATTATTTTTATTATTACGTGGGCACGACTTCTCGGACGACGCGAAATGATTTTTTTCCTTTTCGACTTTGCGCGTGTGCAAACGGTCCCGACGATTTTACACGGCCGCGTGCGATTTATCGACACGGCTATCATAACGGCTCGTATGATATAAATATACTTTCATATTTACACTTTTAAGTAAGCTCTCTGAAAACTAATCGATATTATTACGAATAAAATTTGACGACACGATTATTTCGATCGCAGTTACTCGAAAATTTACCACATCAGTTGTCATCACCACTCGAAGTAATAATGATGAAAAAAAAAAAACAAAACAAACGCGTTGGCTACGGACCCGATCGTGATAATATTACTGTGCGCGAGTGTGTCGGTAATAGAGTGCGACGATTGATCGATAAAGAAATTATTGGCGAAACAATAAATGGGACGAATTCGATGGCGAAACCCGATAGTGGTCGACCGGTGGCGGCAATAACGGTCCTTAATGAACTGTCGATACTGACTGATTGAAAAAAAAATAAAAATACAACTATTTTTCAACGAATTAAATTTACGGTTATTATTTTTTTTTACAGGCACGTTGGTTATTAGTAAAATGTAAATAGCTGCAAATATAGTAGTAGTACGTATCGTAATGAAGGTGGATTTATCTGTGGATCCACCTTGATAAAAAAAAAGTAATAATATCAATAGTAATAATATTGTTAATAATTATTCGCACGGAATTCCACGATTTATCACTGTCGAATCAGCCGAAACTATATTTATATCAAATGTCCCACCGGAAGGTCTCACGGAGTTTACGTTTTATTTATACCGAAGTAATTTTTTTTTTATTTCATTATCAAAGGTGTATCGCGCGGAATATAATGTGAAACGACATTTGGCCAACGCCGATCGCAAAAACTCGGTTTGTCATTTGTGTAGACGAAATCGATGATGTTATCATCGCGCGTTACGAATACATCGACTCGTTATTATTACGCGTAAAAGCTAAACTACCCGGCAGGACAACGGGCGAGGCGAAATCGATTCGGACGAAAACCGTTGGCTTTCTCTGGTCAAACTTTGCGGTTTCAGTTATTGTTCAACACAGTCGTCGTCGGACATTGGCGTTCAGAATATTTTCTTTGTCTGGTCGTCGTCGTTGCAAGCGTGAGTCGTATTTATTTTTTTTAAATCGAGCTTTTTTACCGACCGGTTTCGTTTGTTTTTTAGGAACGTCGTCGTCAACACGCGCAAATTAAATCGTCGCTCGTATCGTCGCAAACACCGTTTCGCCATCGGAAGTCACAGAATTTCCTTTCAAAGCAGGTAAACTACCTATTTTTTTTTTATATTTCTTATCGTGTTCGAATTGCGAAATCATACCGGCTTAGAGTCTCTCGGGAACGTTCGTTGTTCGCATAGACGTTCATTTTTTTCCCACTCCGTTCTATCGTCGACACGTCATAATAACATTCGCCCGACCCTAAAATACGCCTTGAAACCGTTGCTGAATATAATTTATCGTAAAAGTGTGGCGCGGTAAAATTTCAGATAATATTGTAATCGAGTGTTTTGTAATTGCAAAATTACGATGCAAAGTCGATTTTCGTATATTATATTTAATCCATTCGATACGCATTTTACATAGATGTGGGGGGAGGTATGTAGTAGATATATGACGGTTGTAATACGTTTATGAATAAAATCGAAACGCAAAATAATTTCCTTTTCGAGACGATAACGTTTCTAATTTTCGTTTCTTTATTCACAAACGAAAATCAAGAGGGCATCGTCCTTTTTAAACTTTCGTCCCCCTCGTCCCGCCTTCTCCCCAGTCCGCGGCGCGCTCTTTGCGTATGGTTTTTCGTTAGGCCGGACTTTTTAAAAGTCTCGTCAAATGCCGCGCGCGCAAGTGAGCATCAAAAGGAGTGTGGCGCGTCCGAACGTCGTCGTCACGCGGTTTATTATCATAATAACGCGGTATAGTGTGCGCGAGATTTCGTAACGACGCGACGTTCAAATGTAATTATCTCCGCGGGTTTCCCGAGTCCGAGCCGAGTCCGCGAGGACACCGGGTTAAGGGTTTTAATTAATTCGTCTTTTCGCGCGAGCGGACTCAGTCTCCAGCAGCAGCAGCAGCGCGGGTCGCGAATAAATTATACAAAGACGCGCAAAACGAAACGCGTATTTATATAATATACATCGCAACTCGTATAGGTATTATAGTGTACGTAAATATTGTACGCGCTGAAAAAGCCGGAAAACTACGACGCGTCGTTTTTATACGCCGCGTCACAGACATCAATGAAATTACTTAATCAAAGTTTCGACGTCGTCGCTCGTGGTGACGCGCCATCATAATATACGTACGCCGCGCCGCCGCCGCATCAAAAAGTCTTTTTTACCGTTTTTCTTTGCCCGCCCTCCTCCTGCTACTACTACTCTTCATCGCGAAAACCTTTAAGAGACTTTTAAAGTCGTGCGCGAGTTCTCGGCAAAGACGCGCGCGCGCGCGCGCTCTCGGAATATTGTTTAATGTTTGTTTTTAATTGCGCGTTCGTTCGTACACACGGATATACATCCGCCGCCGCCTAGAGCAGTGGTTCTCGATCTTTTTTAAGGACCGCGACCCAAATTTTTACATTTACAGAATCAAAAAAGTAATTTCAAAAAACAAATTTTTTCTAATTTATCACTCATTCACAACTTTATAATAATATAATACTTAATTAATAATGAGTTCTTCATCAGCTTTTGTCGATATCCCTGTTGATATAGCGTCCTGAAACGGATTCACAATCCAGTTATTTTTTTGACATTTTTCCATTTCTTCAAGGAAGTAAAAGTTAATGTTATCTTTCAACGAAATTAAATGTAAAGTGATTTGGCTAATTATATCATCAGGAATTTTTATATTATTTTCGGTTATAAAAGTTTGAAATGTTTCAAAACGATCATAATTTTGCATTTCAATGTTGTTTTTTTGCCATAAAGTAAGTTTTTTCATAAAAACCTCTAATTTTTTCATGGACTGCAAATACAATATCGGTTCCTTTAGTTCCTTGTAAATATAAATTTAGTGTTCGTTCGGTTTCGAAAATATGTCGACTAAATACGCGAGCTTCAAAATAAAATCTTCATTGTGCAACGATTTTGCCACATCAGTTTTTTCCTATAGAAACAGTGCAACTTCTTCGCGGAGTTCTACAAGTCTTGTTAATACTTTTCCTCTTGACATAATAATTCGTATATTACTTTATACTTTACTATACTATACAATTTAAAAAAACATAAATTTCTTACAATCTGTATAATTTAAAAAACTTCTCGCGACCCACAGTTTGAGAAACGCTGGCCTAGAGTATTATTTCGCGTTCTGGCGACGATGCACCAGCCACGCGGTGGCGCCGAAGTCTTAAACATTTTGTCGGGCGAAAAGCATTTTAAAAGTGCTAGTTTTTTATTATTTACAAAGTAATAGCCCCGCAGATATCCCAGGGCTCCTATAGAGAAATATTGATGCGCGTGGTGAAATATATGACGTTTTTAAATCGGACGACAATAATTTTATTATCGTTTCCGCACGGGTCCCAGTCTCGTATTTGTTTGTATTTTTAATGCCGATTCGTGTTCAAGACGAATACAAATAACGTGATTTTCTCAAAGTTACTGTAAAATCTAAAATAACAAACGTATCGGTTGATTATTGAATTATTATGCGTTGCGACGCGTGCGTTTTTTCTGCGATTGTTTTGAAATTTATTTCTATCCGAGGCTTATTATTTCAGAAACTATAGAAAAAAGTTATTATTACTTCTACACTTTCAATCCGGTCCGTTATTTCTCGAAGTCGTCAAACACGGGGTGTGTTTTTATTTAGAAAAATATGTTCCTTTCGCCGCGCCGCGCGCCGTCCGGTTTCATTGTTTATTTTATCGATCTGGTTCGCGCGCACACGAGCCTTTTCCAACACTTTATTGAAACTGGTCGTCGCGTCAGAAACGCGATTACGATCATCGGTAGATTACAATATTGTCCGCAGACTGTCGAGAGTAGTCCGCAAATCGTGTTTTTGCAAAATTCGACGGACGTCACCGTTTTCACCGCTTTTTCCGGTACTCGACGGACTATTCGTTTACAGAAATCTCGGACGGATCGATGGCTCTTTGGATCAGAAAAGACGCGATTTAAAAATAAAATATAACGAGAGATTTCGTCGCCCCGAGGTCGTCCAAAACGTTATAGGCCCGCGTAGGCGATCGCTGCCGCGCGCGCGCGCGTCACTTCCATAAACTATAATATTAACAACCGGTTTATAACACGCGTACATATTTTAATATCATAAGCGTCGTACAGTTCAAAAACGTACGAGATCCATTGTTTTCGGTCGTCCCCGCGGTCGATTCGTTTCTACCGTACGTCATTCGAACGTTCGACTTCGCAACCGGCGGCGCGCGTCTACCGCAGGCGATAAAAGGATAATATATAATATAGGGGAGAAGAAAATATATCCTCGACAGAAGCGACTCTCGTCGTCATTATACCGTTTTACTTTGCCCGAGTTTTTTTTTTTTTTATAATCTTTTGTGCGACGCGTGTGCGCGCAATATCCCCGTCCCTCGGGGATTGCGGGCGCGACGCGACCGAAGTCGGGCTGGAGATTAATATGGTTCGGTTAAAATAATAATAATGAGACGTTTCCATTGCTCTCGATTCGAATAATAATTATACGGTTCGCGAAATTCTCCCGCCGCCGCCGCCGCCGCCGCCCCCGTAGTCTTGTCCGCGGCCGAGAGTTGAACGCTTTATTATAAAAGACGGGTTTTTCGTTTTGTCTCGTCGTTCAATAAGTCGATAATTATCGACGACTCGAACTTTTACGACGACGTGTTTTCCACCGCGAATTCGTCAAAATTAATACGGTCTGCGCGCATTATAAGCGATTCCGGTAAATGCAGGATGCGGAACCCCGGAAGTGGACGACAGGGCAACAGGAGCGTGACGATTCAATCGGCAGCAGTCGCGGTACCTATATTATATACAGGTACACGCTCGAATCGATGAAACCGAACGAGATGAAACGACTCCGTTCGCGGACGAACGAGGACGCGACAAAACACTCGTTATGATATTAAACACGATCGAAAAAAAAAAACGAAAAGATTGAAAATTTCCACATGTACGAGCAATACCGTACACGACTATGAAGAATATAAGAATAGATTAATATAATATTAGAACTGTCACCGCCGCCGTGTGGGTTATCGAATTCGGATATTAATCTCTGGTCCTCGTAAAACGAGTGCAAGGCGGCGATGCGCTCCGAAACGATTAGGGATACGGTTCTAACAAGAAAAAGGATAAGATACTCGCGCGCGCGCGCCTTTTACGAACCGATGCGATTCAAATGTTATTAAAATGCACACGGGTCGGTCGTTTCTGTCCTCGGGAAGCGCGCGGGGAGAAATATAATAATATATATCGCGGTCGTCGTGTGCGTTTTTTTTTTTATCTTTTCCCGTTTTTTCTTCACTCTCCCCCTTTGGTCGTTTGCGGCGTGTATTCCCGCACTAATCTCGAGATATTTAAAAAATTTCACCTCGGGTATATTGTGTGTATATTATACGTGCAGCTACCGCCTGCGTGCGTGCGTGCGTACGTGCGTGTGCGTGTAACATCGACAGTTTTAATGTCTTGATTTCAAAAATAAAGATATACATACATTTTTTTTTTTCCGTTTGTTCGTAAACCAGTTTCGACTTTGAGTAGTGGTATTAAAGTGGCGGTAGTAGTAGTAGTAGTAGTGGTAGTGGTAGTGGTAGTAGTGGTAGTAGTAGTAGTGCACGTGTATGGCGCGTATTATTACTACTGTAATGAGAGTGGAAAAAAATCGACGCGGTTTCTCACGAATTTCCAGAATCCCGACGACACGTCGTCGTCGTCGTCGGTCGCGTATTATTTAAATCGTTCACGTCCGACGATCGTTTCGTTTACATCGACTGCGCGCGTCTACTCCTTGTCGACTCGGCACCGTGTAGAGTTCACAAAACGTTTCAGAAACCATCCCGGCGCGGCGGCACACGCTCGGACTCGTGTCGGAATTGGTCGGACGAGTTTGAGCGAAATATTATCGCACTAGAGACGACGGTGTCGATGCCCGAATAGAACCCCGTAGTATTTTCGATAAAAACGAAAACATAAAACAACCCCTGAGAAGCTTCTTCTTCTTCTCTACTAAAGGCCTCGCCTTGTCGTTCTATCGACAACATAGTCTTATCGACTACAGCCAGCTTATTAGTTTATCATTTGTTCTATGTATGCTTTCCTCGGTCTGCCTCTTCCTTTGTAACCATTTATTCGTCCCTCAAATATATTCGTCATAAACAGATTATGATGCCTAAGTAGATGACCGAACATTGACCCTGAGAAGCAATAAAAAAAAAACGAAAACGTCCTCGACAAAATTAATTCACCCTAGATTTCTTAATAAATTAGTAATTTATTTTTAAAATCGGTAATCACGATATTAAAAAATTATAACTATTACGTAGTTTATAACAACATGTAAAGAATACAATTTATCGAAACTTTAAAACCTCTTTTTTTTTCGATTCGAATTCGGTGAACTGTTTTTAATCCGCCGACGTAAATATAATATTAAAAGTTTCGTCTCGTCTTGCACCCGCACCCGAACTACGACATCAGACGATATTTCTAAACGTGAATTCGCCGGGAGAAAATGAAAAAGGCATTTCCGCCACACTCGACCGGACGCGAAAATATTTCGATCGCGACGGAACAATAATATGTGAAACACGCGCATTATTATTATGTTGTACGTGAGTGTATTTTCTTTTCTAATGGAACTATCGAAGTCGATGTTTTACGGCCTTCGAATGGCGCGCGCGCGCGCGCGTCTACAACACATACATACATATGGCATTATAATATGGTTAATCGCAGTTTTTATTCGTTTTAAACGTTGCCGCTCGTTTGATACCGTATAATTTTTATTATTTTGACGGCGCGGCGGTTGCGAAGAGCCCGTGTCGGTATATTATATGCGCGCATATATAAGAATAATATATAATATAATATAATATATATACTCGCCTGCCGCCGCCGCGATGCGGAAACCGGTCCCATTACGATAATAATAATTGTAAACTGTTATTTTTCTCCGTCTTTTTTTCACGTTTCGTTTTATTATTTTTTTATTTTTTTTATTCCACATATTGTATTATAACTCCCGTCCGAACGCAACTATACGTAATATTATTGTGTGTGTGTGTACGACGGCAGCAGCCGTCACGCAGCACCGGCAGCAGCAGCTCTCCGGACCACGCCAGCCGTCACGCGCGTCTCTTACAAACTTTATAATATAATATCATATTATGTTTGTACGTCACACGCCGCGCCAGTGTATTTAAAAACGCACGTTGACGGCTGTAATTTCTCCGCGAGATATTTAAATTATAAAAAAAAAACGTAACCCGCGTGTGAAACGATTACGAAACCGGACGATTTCGTTGTTTGGCGTTTCTTTTTTTAATTAAAAACGGAAAAACTTGTGCGCGCGGCGAATAACACGACAATATTATTCAGACGAGAACGTCTCCTGACGCCGGCGCGGCGACGGTTTTCGTTTCTCGTCGATTATTGTCCCCTGTGCGCGTTCTCCGCCAAGTGACCAACAACGACGGAGCCCGTTCCCCGCGCGTCCCCGTTAAACGGTTTGAACGATCTCTCGGCGGCCTCGATGGACCTCGTCGTCCCCGTCGTCCCCGTCTGAACGGGGTAACACGATTCATTGGTGTGGTATAATAAGATAAACGTTTGGTTTGCCGATCGTCCCTCGAAAATAAAAGATCGGCCCGTCAGATCATACATTTCCTCCTGAATTCCAAAATATAACTCGACCACAAACTGCCGTTTGATATAATATTTTGAAACCGTATGAGGCGTGCCATTTGGTCTCACGTGGAATCGTAACTTGCCAAATGCCCGAAACATGCAGATCAATTGTGCCGGCGTTTCCGAAGGCACCGCGGACATCGGTATGCATCAAACAATTTACGCGGTTACTTTTTAAAAACTCGATTAAAAAAAAAATGCAATTCACACTGTCGTTTAGTCACTATACACACAATAGCGTAGATTGATATTCTACGACTGTTTTCTCTCAGTACTTTAAAACCGACCAATTCGTCGGCAATTTCTTCGTCTTACGATCCGATAACGATAAGCTCGACGATTGTGCAATCGCCGCATTCACTCGTTACGGTTAGAGTGGCGTACGAATCGTCGTCTGGACTCGTGTGAAATACGGGTCGTATAAATCACGACGAACAGCGGTTGTTTGTGTGAAACGGGGCGATTCGAACGATTTTCCTCTTAAGTACACTATTTCGTTAAAGATTTCGTCATTGAACTCACGCGCAGCGTTTTCACAAATCCGCGAAATCGTAAACGTGCGCGCGTTTAGATGAAAAATATGAATTTATATCATCGCTTCGGGGCGCTCCTTTGCCGTTTTCGAAGGCCCCGCTTTGGAACCCGTGACCGAACTGCGCGGTGCTTATTCGCCACGCCACTCCGCGACATTCGAAACGTTTTGTATTCGCATAATACACGCGTCGCCGACCGAAAGCACGACGCGATCCGCCGCACGCACACGCCGCGCGATGTTTTCATCGTCGATTACGACCGACGACGACGACGACGACGAGAAATCCGAAACCCACCCGCTGAGCTCGACATCAGCACCACCACCGGCGCGCGTGGGTCTGTCTCTCGATCCGAAAACGCCATATTTATCACGACCGTCCAAGTAAATCCGAGGATTTTTCATTTTTATTTTTAATCGTCCTTTGCCCTCTCCACCCTCTCGTTTCGTGTACTCCCTCGGCCGCGCTACCGCGAACCCCGCCCCGGGCGCGTCGCCTGCGATTGTAATTCGTCGTGAAAAACGATTTGTAAGGATTTTAAAAGTCGCGGAGAGACCGTGAGGCGAGGTTGTTCGGTTTGGGCGGCCCTCTAACGCGCATAAACGAATTAATATAATATCGTACGACGACAAACGACGCGATGATAACATAATCCGCGTGAAACCGTTGCGTCGGAGTAATCGAATAACAACGGCAACGGCGCGGTCGCGGGGATTATATTATATAATATCGTCGGCCGCAGAAAGCGACGGGAACGACAACACAATACAGCCGTTCGATTTCAAAGCGAAAACCGATTCGCAACAGAAAGAGTCTCAGTTTACCAATGGTTGTGGCGCTGCCGAAGACTTCCGACGACGGAGAGAACTATATTTGATCAAGGTGCCGAGAAAACTAACACTGAGAAACGCACTTGTCCGTATGTCATAATAATATAAATTGCATAATAATTATTATTATCGAACGATGATAATATGGAAAGGAGCGTCGATCTACGAGTATGATACCCGGGTGCTTTTTTTTTTTTTCTTTTCATACGAGACAACTTTATATTAAATCGATAGCCCACTCGAAATAATCCGACGTGTGAACGGTATTAGAAAAGGAAAAAAAATGTTTAATCCTGGCGTACAAGAGTATTATATACACGTTTTTGAGTTTAGAGGAACGAATAACCCGAATGCTTTTGTGACGCTCGACGGGAGTGCGGGAATTCGACGGTGTTTAATAATAATATTATATCACTACCATTTACTGAGCCGGATTACGGTTTCTAGGGCCGTGAGCACGTTCACACGAACGGCCTATTACGACGCGTGACGCGGTCTACTCCCCCCCGAACGATTTTTAACATTGCCCGTTGGACCGTCTAGTGCTATAATCACGTCGTGTTTCAACACAAATTAATTTACATTTTAGCGCGTTGTTTTCGATATGTCGTTGTTTTCCTTTTTCCAGACAGATCGTGCTTATTTTGCCCGGCCTATGCTAGTCTAGGCCCTAAGTCAGTTTTTCCTTTATACCGCGACTATAATATCTATAGCTCGTCGTTATGATATTTTAATTCTGCGCGTAGGAAAAACTATTTAAAAACCGTCAGATGTGCACGAATGACATCGTCATATCTTGTCCGCGCGGCGCAAACGAGTCGCGTAGTAGTCCTAGAAAAACAAAACGCGCGTACGTAAAAATCATTCGCACGCGCATTATTACAATCGCTTCGCGGCGAACTTTCTTTTCTCGGGATTCGACTTGCGTTCCGCGTGAGAATCGACGACCTTCTCTTCCCCAAAGCGGTCGCCCGGCCAACGGATCGTCGCCGCGGACGTATCGCGAGTAAATAAACGATTTAACGACCGCGACGAGAACGCACATTTCGTTCGTTCGGTATATTAAAAACCAATCATACACACGTTGTAAATGATATAGCGTTTTAAAAGTGCGCAAAGTCGTGGTTTTTTCCTCGACGCGTCGCCGTCGTCGCTCCGTCGTCGAAACGTGACGCGCGTTTTGCGCCCTTCTCGCGCTATAGTCGTGTGCGTGTGCGCGCGCGCGCGTTTCCTTTTTTTCGATTAACGCTGCAGTCCTGCTGCACTCCGCCCGCCCGGCTCCGGTATACACACACAGTATCGATTACCCTCGATAATAGATATAATGCGCAAAGTGTATATAATAATAATAATACGCGGATCGTTGTGCGCGCACGTACGTGTACACGTCCGACCACGTAATCATTCAATTTTCATAACGTCTATTAAGCGATTTTTTTTTTATATTCTTAATCGTTGCGCGTTCCCCGTATAGTATATATATATATTATATAATACGTTTGCCGCGCGCGGTCGTAGAGAAAAATAATTATGATTAACGCGAGAGCGTATTATTTTTTTTTCCCTCCTCCCCGTCGTCTCGCGCGCAATCGGGTCGGTTATGGATACGAACGCGTTATAGGTGGCCGTACTCATTAAAATATATACGCTACGCGTTATTCTATATACCGGAGGACTTTGGGATTGTTTCGTTTCGAATCGCCCCGTTATCGCGCACTCGATCGGACATTATATTATTATTATTATTAATTTCGTACGGTGTGCTGCCGTCGCGCGTCGCCGTCGTTGAGATTGGTTTTCGATCGCGCGTCTCCGCCGTATCGCGCCGCCCGCGATAAACGTTTCGTCTGTTCGGATTCGATCCGGAGCCGTATCGCTTCGGAGTCATCGCGGCGCCGCCAGAGAGGCGGACCGATTGTCGTTGCGGACGTGTCGATTATAAATAACGAGATCGAAAAACGTTATTTCGCCAGTTCATTATCATTTCGCGGGTAATATCGATTTCGCACGGGTACGCGGGCACGCACGACGACGGGGCGATAATGAAAACGGAGAAGTGCGACGAATCTACCGACATTACGGATCGACCGGAATCGCAAAGAAGGAACATTAAACGAGAAAGACCCGGACGGCGGCGACGACGACGGTGATTTTAACCAGTGCATTCTGGGTTCGGTTAGGTTGTAACACAACGGCGAAACAGTGTGGATAGAAATGTAGTACAAGTCGCAAAAGAGACCGTAAAACCTGAAGAAGATAATATAGGTATTATGCACTTTCGATGTTTTATTCACAAAAATGATATGATATATTCGTTTTGGCATTTTTTTCGGAGGGTTGGGGGGCTTGAAAAGTTCCAAATCGCGCATCGTCTCGCTTATATTTTAATTTTTATATATAATAAAAATAATAATATATTTATTGTTATAAAAATCAATAAATAAACAACACCCCAAGGGGTAGGAATACAGTAATATAAGAATTATGAACTAACAATAATTATTAAATAAAACATGTAACGTTAATTTATTTGAATTATAAATACAAGTCTTCAATGTGTGGTGCACGAATCAAAAAAGAAATCGAAATTTTTTATTTGATTGCATAACGTTGGTAGGCGACACCACATCGGACTATTAGAGAAATAATTAGTTTTTGACTGTGGCATAGCAAAAGGAGGATTTTGTCTTGAATCGAAGGAGGGTACTTTGAGACCGATTTTTCGTAATAGTTCAGCACAGACGATTTCTCCATTAAGGATTTTACAAACAAAAGTGGCATCAAAAACTAACCGTCTGGTCTTTAGTGATTTTAAACCTGCAGTTTTTGCAATCTCATCCGTATTTATATAAATGCAAACTGCGATACCGAAATAAACTCCCTTCCAATAGTTATATTACCGACGTATTATTTTCCCTGCGGAAATAAACTGTTGTCGGAGCGGTAGCATCGGTTCGCGCATGGACATTTTTACGCGCAGTAAACGTCCGGAGTTGACGAAACGCGATTATAATATTATTATCGCGATCGATTAAAACGTGTTGAAAAGAAATCGCCGCATCCGCCCGTCGGGCAGACGGCTCGCTGATATGTTCTTCGCGAGCCGTCGCGAGCAGGGAACGATTTCAAATATATTTATCGCGGTGTTATGTATCGCATACGATCGTTATTATTATCGTATTAGGTTTACGCGCGTCGCGATTAAGATCGAAAGAGATAATTTAGAAAATTTATTACCGAAACTCACCTCTCTCTCTCTGTTGTCCCGCGCGCGCGCAGAACATTATACGATTATATTACGCTCTATAGTCCTATAAAGTATAGTAATAATTATAATAATATTAATAAAATAAAAAAAATGATAGGTACCTCGTAATTATTATTCCCGGGCGAAATTCAATCCCGACGATCGTTTCAACGGGTATTTAATATGTGTGTGTGTGTTTATACGTTGTGATTATTATTACGTCTAATATAATAGGTATCGTGTTATCTACTTACGAGGAGTGAACGTGCGCAATTCACCGTCGAGTCGGAATTCCCTTTCGAACGACTATGATGGCGACGCGACGTCCTCCTGGCGTTCCGGAACTATACAAGTGTCGTCGTCGGTCGGTAAATAGTAATAAAAAACGATATTAACGCATGTAAGTTTAATATATTGTGATGGCTGTTCGTGTGCAGCGGTGTACCTAGGACACGTCGGGCGAAGATTAGACGCGCGATACATATTTTAAATCAGATCAACACTCGCCCGGACGTTTATACCAGCTGTCAAATAATTATAATAATATCAGAACGGTGCCGACGACCTTCTAGCTATCCTTAACGTATCGTCGTTCTTTTAAATAATTTTCAATATATCTCTTTTTTAAATTAATTTTAAAAAAAAACACACACACACAAATATTCGACAATGAAACTTAGAAAAATATGTCTCTTATTATTATTGTTTTTTATTATGAACAAAAATATAACAATCGTATTTAAATATGACCGACATTGGCGCGTGAAAATTGCCGAAATTACAGTGATTATAATATTTTATAGTCGTCGTTTCCGTTTCAGACGAAGAGGTGGTTTTGTCGGGGAGATATTTGGGTTTGCTACCGGAAGATCACGAGAAAAGTGTCACCCGTTCAAAAATATTTTATAACGGAGTAGCGACGGTTAAATATTATGGAGATCCTTGGCGGTTCTCGTAGTAGGAAACATTTGGAAGTGCGGCGAGGACGATAGTACGGAGGAGTTGGTGGGTACGGGAACACTGTTATATGGGTATATTTGATATTTTTGTTGAACCTTTTACTACGACAGTAGGTAATAAATCCAAGTTTATTCTCATTTAGATTAGAAAAATGTATACAAAAGCTAATGGACGTCGACAAAGTCGGGATCAATATAACGTAGTATTAAAGGACGACGACGTTTAAATATTGGAGACGGACGAGAGAAAAAATATTCGTTTCCTTGGGAGTTTTTTCGTTACTAGTTTGCCGGCCGTTGACCGTTCCGAGAATAGCTGGTAATCGCGCGCTCATATACATAAAATATTGCGTATTATAGACGTGTATTATTTAGTTATACGTTTTTATTTCGTACGCGAATCTCGTGTGTGTGCGTGCGCGATAGCGGCGGCATATTGTGTGTGCACGCTCGCTGTACGTATATTTATAATATTATTGTGATATCGTTGATATCTCGTCGTTTGTACACTATAATGTATATAATATATTGTCTGCGTTTACGACAAATAACCGTAATGGCCGGAAAGACGATTGCGAAGACACCGTGTCGTCGTAAAACTCGTATTTTATCACATCTCGAGCCCCGCACCGACGTGCAGCGAACAATAATAATAAGATTATAATATATACATATACGTACCGCGGTATAGATCATAGTAAATATTCGCGTTTATACACGGATTTATGAGTATATAATATAATATATATATATACACGTTATATACAAGAATTATATTAGGTCGTATACAGTCGTATTAAAAACCGATATCACCCGGATAGGTTCCCGCGCAGTCGTAATCATTAAAATTACGACCACAACAACGGCGGTTACAATGTATTCCTATATACCACGGTATGGGTATATACGTATGTATACACACGCCGATATATAGAGCCGGTGAAATTTGTTTTATTGCACGGCAACCGCCGCCGGAGCGCAGTGGTGTGTGCTGTGTTCAGTGAACCCGACTAGATTACATTAATATTATTTTATAACAATAATATTATATACTATACATACATTATTATTGTGCGTATATAAAAATACGACGTGAAAACGAGAAAAACAAAAAACAAACACAAAGAGTGATGGATAAATCGGTTGTGTAATACGCGCGCGTGCTTTTCGATGAATAATCCGACGCTTTCGGTCCGCGCGGTTGTGTTGCAGATTAATTCTCGAAAGAGGAGGGACGACGCGAAATAAAATGAAAAAATCTCAACGTGTCCTCGTCGCGGTCCACACGATCATATTATTATAAGCAAAAATAGTAAAAGTATTTGATTTCTCGGTACGTTTTAATATAATATATTTTCAAACGGTTAAACAACAATTATTAATTAGTTTGACTAACGATAAATGCTTTTGTTTAGTCGAGAAAAGAGGGAAATTGCTGACGGCGCGGTTTCGAATCACAACACTCGGGGGACCGGAACGATTGCCGCAGACGATCATATGGTATTTACTTAATTTTTATTCGGGGTGGGGGGGGGGTAGGAAAGTTGTTTTTGTTATCGCTTCTTTTCTTTTCAATTGAAATAGCGCTTGTTTCAGCGTCGAGCGCTTTGTGAAACGGTCGTTTGTTATTAAAAATAAATAGTGGACCGGACCCCTTGGACCCCCCCCCCCCTCAGATACGGCCTCGGTATAATTATTATAATATGCTCTATTATATCGTATTGCGTTTGAATTTTAAACGAATATTAATCTCACGTTCATTCGACACGTGAATAATGCGTATAAATACGCTTGTAGATAATATAACGCGGAAAATCACTAAAACGTATCCCCGCGATAGCACAAACAAGACGTGTAGACTCTGTCGACCGCGACTTAATGTTTTTCCGTCCCGTATAATAAACAGAGATTTGACTAAAATATGACGAAATCAAAACGCAGCGCGTGTTGTCCGTAGGCAACGCAACAATGGCCGAAACCTCTTAATTTTATCTCGTTCGTCGAGCGTCTCGGTGCCCTCCCGTCACCCGCGTTACGTTTGCGTGACGCGGGATCGACAAAACGCAAACGATTCGCTCGCTCGATCTGCGCGAAAATTCGTCAAACACTACACGTTATTATGCGCGTCCCCGCCATTATCACACCGAAGACGGTTCTTTCTCGACATACCCACTGCTGCTACATCATAACCCGTTTGCGTTTCGCGTAATTCGATACGATATTTGGTACGTTTCCTCGTGATACCCGTACGTATACTATTATTGTACACCACGTCGAGCGGTTTCGGGATTAGATTTCGTCACCGACGTTTGTTCGTACGACCTCATTGATGTCATAATAATAATATTAGCCGCGGAACAGACAATATTATGACGTGTTGTTGCGATCACGTGACAATAATGCGCACCATTTTCGACGAATAGTCTAGTTGTTCTTCCATCTTCTAGCGTATTATTCAATTTCACTATGACGTGGAATTTAGAGAACGTTGTTGGTGTGTATGCGCGCGTGGTAGTTTTTTTTTATTTTACTTGGCTTCATCGATCGATTACGTTTGTTTACAGAAAACATCCAAATAAAATTGTCAATACAAATCCTACAGTCATGATAGAACAAGCCCCGGTATTATCGATGGAAAACTCCGTTCCAACATTGGAAATCTAGTAACAGAAACGATAACAACCTCTAAACCAGGTAAGCCACTTATCTATTTTACGCCGTTATATTATGTTTAAGTTGCGAAATTATACCTGTCATTAGGACATAAGACGTTATATTCACATTGGCACAATAATTTGTTTTTTAAACTTCATTCTTTTGATGTGTAATTTTCACTAAAATAAATTTCCCAGCCCAAAAATACAACTAAAACCGTCACTGAATATATAATTTTCTAATACGATTAAATTTTAAATAAAATGATCAAGAAAAATAAAAAAAAAAATCAATCGACACGCGTGTAATCGATTTTTTTTTTTTTTTATAATGGTTTTGATATAATAGTCATAATTCATAAGTTATATTAGTCATAACTACAATATAGAGACGGTGAAATTAATTACAAATTGGATTTCTTTTGTAAGAGCTCTAAAAAAATCATGTTTTTCAAGCACAAAGTTTGCATTTTATTATACATGGAGGGATAAGAAAAAATTAAAATTCGTATTTTTTGCAATGTTTGTTTTAATATATAATATAATCTACTCCGAAAAAAAAGTAAAAATACGTATAGTTGCCTTTTCGTTTTTCCAAACGATTCGTTTCTCGATTTATCAAAAAACACCAAGGGGGTATTGCCCTCCTCAAGTTTCACTGCCACGGCAGTCACCCCCTCTCGCCCCTCTCAGTTAACGTCTATGGTACGAACAATATGTCGTATAAATGTATATCAATGACTAAACATATATACGTATGTAGACTTTCTCCGCGAGGTAAAACACATCGTATTTATATATTATTATAGCGGTATACGCGTCGCGTTTCGCCGGTGCTCCGAGGTTTTCTCGAGACACTCTTTTTTCCGCAACCGTTTTATTTATTTTCTATCCTTCCGCCTAACACGCGCGACGCGGACGCTACATTAATAACGTTATTTTCTCCGCATTAGTCCTCGCGCAAACGCCACGTCCTCGGCACCGTCCGCTACGATTTATATCATCATACACCGCTGAGCGAAACGATTAAAAAAAAAATAAAAATAAATACATAACATAATAATAACGAACGCGACGCGCGACGCCCGTGCCCATAAACATCGCGCGCGCGCGCGTTCTCGTCATCATTATAATATCCGAGGCGATTTTCTGCAGGCGCATCGCGTTTGTTTTTCGTTTTTTTTTTTCGCATTGTCAACGGGTCTGCTGCGCGCGCCAATATATTTCGAACGCGGCGATAATAACGTGCGCTTTTCGTCGTTATGCCCGCGTACGTTTCCAGGTCTCGTTTTGAATACACCGTCGCCGCCGCCGCCGAGAAGAAGAATTGTCGCGTCGCGCTCACAATGGCGAATAAAACAGATTTATTCGCGGTCTTCCCCGTGTCCGTATGCGGGGCGTTTGACAATATATTATCATCGTTTCGCCGCGATTCAGATGAGGAGCTCCGAGCGCGCGTACAGGGTGTCGATCGAACCGCGAAAAGAATATCGGGCCGATCTCGGGGACGATATCTCGCCGGCAGCTCCATAATTCGAACAGTTTCACCCGAAAAGGTCGAGCCCGTGCCCCTCGGTCTCATCCCTTGCACGCGACTAGGATCTACGCGTTTCCGTCGGTCCTTGCGGGACAACCGTACGAAATTCGAACGTCATTCGCGACACCCTGTAGACGACCCGACGAGCAACGCGCCTCCCATAAATCGCAGCGCGTCGGTTCGCGTTTAATATATTATTAAAATATTGTAATTTTCATCGGCAGATACGCACTATTCCGATACGGAACTGCCATCGCGGACCGCGCGTAACGGCACATACTTTCACGGACGCGCATCATCAGCGCCGCGAGTGTGTTTTTCCCCGATGATATATTTTATGCCGATACGTCGCGGCCACCGATAATAAGACGTCACGCTGTATCACATAATATACATATTATAATAAACGCGTTGCATTCGCATAACAAAATCGTATTTTACGCGTTATAGGCAGGCACGTACTTATGGTCGTCGTCGTCGTCGTCGTCGTCGTCGTCGGTCGTCACCTTATTCGTCGCACAAACGTAATCCATCTGCGCACGTCGTCGTCGGCGTTTGACGACGATAAATTACACCGCGCGCGCCGAGCTATATAGACGCGCGCGAACATACGTTGACTACGCGTGGTTTGTTTTGTTTTGTTTTTTTTCAAATTTTTTAAACCGCGGTGGCTGCGGGATTCGGGACTTTTTAATGCTTCGAGCCCGAGATCGAGCGGCTGCGTGGGAGTTAAATATAAACGAAGAAGAGGACTCGAGTTTTTACCGTCTTTATACGATGTGTAACATAATATAATACGCGCGTACGTTATATGTCACCGTACATTATAGTGCGAAATGCACATAGTAATTATGTGTCGTTTTACGACACGCACATTGGGTTCTTTGAATAATCACGTGGATTACACGAAATAAAAAGCAATATAATACACGTTATATTATAATAAAAACGTATGAGATAAAATAACGTTTAAATTTAAATAAGGAAAACAATCCTATAAGGGATATTGTGTCAGTATAAGCGAGTAAAATGTAATTAGATTAATATAATCGTAATGCTAATGTAGGTATAATGTGGTATAATATACAGTAAAATATGAAATCGTTTTCTCTTAAGGCGGCAGATTTATTAGCTATTGTAACGGTGCACGTCCGTCGCGGGCAAAACCCCCGCGAGTCGTTTGGCCACTGTAGTCGTCGAGCCCCCGCGAATATTTCATCTTCGCCCGCAGTGGTCGAATCGGTCGAATTCGTATAATATGATTTGACGTCGCAAACGCGGACAGTTATACGCGAAACGCCGCACGGTCGACGAGAGCGCAAAGAGCGAACCGATTTTACCCCCCTCGTTTCGATTACGATTACGTCGCGAGTACGCGTTCACGGTCGTCGTATTACACTGGCCGTCGTCGTCGTCGTTAAAGTCTTTTGCGACGGCGGCGGCGGCGGTGGTCTCTAACGCCACCGCCGCCGGCGCACTAGCTTCCTCCGCGATCGCCCGTCAATCGCGCGCGTGTACACGTTGAATGTTATTGAACGTAGGCGGTCAGCGCGTATAATGTGAATTCTAATGGCGCATATATATACACACGTACGTATAGTATTCGTTGGAAAAACGGCGGCGTTGTTCCGTTAGTCGTCGTTACACGATGGGCATTATTTGTGTAATGTAAAATACTGCGCGATATCGCGAGTACAAGCCGATCCGTTTAATTTGTCGCTTACGACTAACTGTTTTGGAAATATCGCGGACGTTCATCTACGAGCGGCCGTCGCCGTACATGAAAATAATATATAAAATACGCGTGTGTTATAATGCCGTGGTTTCTGCGAGAAACCAACAACGACGAGAACACGCGTTTTCCACGGCGGCGCGGCTTTCTTTTACTCGTTTTGTTCGCACCACTTTTCGCGTCGCCGTGGCCACTCGTATTATTATACTCGTATTATTATCGGTGACGCTCCGCGGGAAAGACGCTCTCGTACGGTCTGAGCGATCGAGTATAGAGTAGTGTTGCACAACGATATGTTTTCAATTATCGATATCGAATCACATATATCGATATCGTATCACGATGTCGTATAACAAACGATATCGATATCAATATACGATATATCGATACGCGCGACAATGGACTTGTTTTTTATTTAAAATTATACCATTGGTATCCACTTTAAAGCCTAAAATTGACATAGACGATCGACGGAAATAACGAGACTGAAATTGTATTGCGATATAATACTCGTATGTTCATTATGAGGGCTTTATCGTTTTAGTATTGCTTATCGTATAATATTTATCGTTCTTTGATATTGATTTACTGTCAAAACTCAAATAAATAGAAAATATAAAACAGAATGAATCGATTATCGATTATCGATGTACTTTCAATAAATTAGTCACATCGATATCGGTAAAATGGTTCGATACCGATATCAATGTGCATCACTAGTATAGAGTGATTTAATTTTCATCGCGACGTAGACTCGGAGAGGCGGGAACTCTCGCTTCAAAAAATAAACTCAATACGAGGCCGCATTGTTGAAATCGTCAAGTCAAAGACGTGTGTCACCCCGCGCAAGTCACAAAGTAGCCCTTTACACAATGGGAGAATAGGCGCGCGCGTATGTTTATAATATAATATGGTATTGAGCGCGGAATATTTCGTCGGATTCGCGCGCACACGAGGAAAAACACTAAAAGTGCATCGAGTGTTTGTTATAATATCGCTCGTGACAACAGACGCACGCACGCACGCAACGCGAATAATAATGTGTGCGCCGCAGCGTCCGACGACTCCAACAACAGAAGTCGCCTGTCTAATAGACCGTTTGAAATACGTTCACGCGAGCGCGGACGCCCGGGGCCCGAAAAAAAAAAATAAATACCCGTTTCATTAGCTCGCGCGGGCACCCATACCTACGGTGACAGGTCGACCGACAAATGCATGAAATATATAGATTGGCTACTACATATTGCACCCTGGGCTGCGTAATAGGAGGTCACGTGAATCCCGTCTCGCTCGCGCGTGTGGTCGTCTCGTGGGCTTCGTTTGAAAAATATATAACGCACTCGTGTATATTTATAATATAACGACGCGCAGAGTCGACGTTTTTCTTTTTTCCGCTTTTGTCGGAAACATTAGTATAGGTGAAATACGTATAGTTTACGCGCGCACTGTGCAGACGTAGTAAATTAGAAAGCCGGCCGAGTGGATGAAATCAGTAATAGAACGGGACGAGAGTTAAAAGTAGAAGGCGTCCTAGCGATATGACCTAATAAGGCGTAATAACATCTTTGAATCACGACTGGAGAGGAATCATAAGGACGATGAGCACAGTGTGGCACAGTCGGACGGAAGGGATTTTGGTTTGTCGGGCGTGTCGCGCGAGAGCCTCGCGGTGGAGAGTCGACACTATACGCGTATGTATCTCTCGCGTCGTTTTGTCTCGTTTGAAACGCGTGACCCGCGTGGCGCGATGTCGAACGAAAAGTTCGCGTATTAGTTCATATTCGCGTCGAACGGTTAAAGTGTTTTACGCGTTCTCCGCAGTCAGATACCTATACACATTGAGTGTGGCTCTAGTGGTTCTCAAAACAACACGTTTTGCTCGCGAGAAACATTAACGTTAACCACGTACTGATTTATGTACATAAATGTGTTTACGCACATTTTGCGCGTACTGCGACGACGAATACTATACACTTTTAGGGTGGCCAAAGTGTATAGCGTTTGAAATTAAAACAATTCGAGAGTCATCGACGCGCCCCCCCGGACGCTCGTAGTCCATAATACTCGGCGCGAAACGTTCGCGCGTTTACAAATAAAATAAAAACACGACCGTTTCAAAGCATAAACAAAATATAACATTGGGTATGAAAAATGCGTTTTGTTGCGAACGTTATTGCCCACATAAACTGTTCATTTGATATTATTATTATTATCATTATTGTAATTCGTGTCATTGATTTTGTGAAAGTCAAAATCATTAGCCACGATAATTTTTACGGTTGGAATTCGGTTGCATATACATATGGTAATCAATATATATATATGCGTTAACATAATATAGGTATACGCGGTATGGGCATACGCGCGTGACGTCACATTTCGCGTGTCCTTTCCCTTCGCGAAACGATTGCGATTTAATGAAAATAATACACGCGCGCGCGTATAATATAACGTGTACACGTATATAAATAAATTCCTACTTCATATACGTTTGTGCAGCATATTATAATGTATAATACGAATGCAAATAATGTGTAATGTATAATATATAAGAGGTTAATGTCTCTTCTTTGAACGCGTCCTTCGCAGTCTTTTGCTGCTCTCGTCTCATTATGTAATAAAGTGTTTTATAGTTAAGACTCACAATGTCCTCTATTCAAATCGAACTCGTTTACGACTTCCGCGTAAAACACACGATAAATAATTTGCGACCGTGTATACATAGTAACTATACGTATATACATTTTTATTTATATTTAATCACGCAGGAGATGATTATTCATTCGAAACGCATCGACGACAAATATGTACGTATATTCTCGAAAAAAAAAAATCTCGTCCATCCAATCCCTTATTAATATTATTTCCGTTAGATAGGTTCGCGCTGCACAGGCTTGAGGTAATATTTTCATCGCTCCGGTGAGCCTCTGTCGAGATCACATTCGCTTATTGTAACAATATAAAATATTGTAGCAGCTGAAATCAAAGAATTCATTCGTTATAAACGAGTCGATTAATATCTCGCATTCGATATGAATTTCATAACATTGTATCTCTAACTTTGATGTCTATACACGCTTTGATCGATTTAGAAGCGAACAGTCGAATCGTTTTATTGTTTTAGTTTTATTTTCACACGTTCATTTTCAATGTACCAATACCGTTTGTCGAGTGCAGTTACTGCAATTACTCGTAATCGGAAGAGAATAATTATCGTATCCCTTGACATACTCGAACACGTTTTTACTCGTCTCGCCGCGGTCGAAAACTCCGTCGCGTCGATGTGATTATACCGTTCGATCGTAAATGATAATGTCAAAAAAAACCCGAAGAAAATCCCAAAACACAAATTATCATAAAATAAGAAACATTTTTCTTCCGGGGGACTAGAGATTTCACTCAATTTCTCATTTGATTTACTTTATTTACTCGTTTGAATTTACAACGACGACGCGCGCGCCAACAATAAGTGTAATATATGAGAAAATCGTACGCGTCTTCCACGACGACGACGACGTAACTGAAACGCGGATCTCACAGATTCGTTGAAAAAATAATAAAATAAATACCATCGACCTATTACGTACGATATCGAGACGTCTTAATTATTATCGTACAACACAATCGTATTATTTGCTCGTATAAAAAAAAAAAAAACTGATTCCGATCGATCCGCGTAATTATATTATATCGTACCTGCAAGTGCACGTCTGTGCGGCATCGAACACGTAACCAATACACACCGCGACGTCTGGAAATAAATCGAAAATTTCAAATTCAACCGTATAGTTATTATGTCTTGCGCGTAAAACTTCTTCGGAACTAGTCGCCGAGACGAAAATCGAGACGAAGAATTATATGCATTTATCACACTAGTATATTATATTATAATATGACGGCGTGCGAAATGTTTGCGTTTACACTGCCGACGAGCTCTCGTTTCGCGTCCTCTAGTCGTTTGCCAATGCGGCGACACAACGGCTGATGATGGATCGCGTTTTCGATCTAATGCAATGGTTCCCAACCTTTGTATATTTTCGAAACTCTCGCCCCCCCCCCACCTTCTATAACGTGAAAAATATATCACTTTTTTGTGTACTTTACAAGAAGAAGTTATAAAATATCCGGGATGAATTCAATTTTATTGATGATAATAATATTATAATTTTTCATATTTTCCCTACGTTTTTAAAATAAAAATAATTTAATCAATAAAAATTGTATTTCGTAATAACTGCTTGCGCCTCCCCAGCAATGTGTACACGCCCCCCAGTTTGGGAACCTGCAGTGATCTAATGCGAACGGCGCGGCGGCGGTGTTTCGATTGTTCGCCTCCGTTTTGTCCGGTAAACGTCGTGGACGTAAACACGTAGACTGCCGGCCGACCGCGACGGTTTTATCGACGTTCTCGCGCACGGGCGCGCGAAGTTTGATTTTATATTCGATGAAACATCCGTTCGGCCACTCTGGCGTGTAAATATAATAATATCGCGTCTAGAACTCGGAGACTTACAATCAACTGTTACGATAATAATTATTATTTTAAACGATCGTATTTCTAAAATATTCAATGAATCACTGTCGTACAGTGTCTAACAACAGTGCGAGACGATGAAACGTAACGAATAAAAAAAATATTAATAAACGAAACGGATTTATCGCGCCGGCGGAGTTGTATTGTATTCGGCGTTTCTATAAATAATATAAACAAAATACTTAGCTAAAAAAAAACTCTAGTTTCGTTACGATAATACCCGCGACGACGGTGACATTTTTTAAAACCATACACGAACACACAAAGCGATCGGAAATAAAATATAATCAACGACCTCGACGATAATGCGTGTAATAATCAAACTGCAAAGAGTCGATTCGCGCGAGTGTAAATATTTATGAGCGTAACGTCGTCGATGTTAATATATGTGATAGTATGACATTTAACTACTCCCGTGTGTTTATTGAATTCAGTCATCTTTCCAATTGGACGGGGGAATGTTATTATCCGACGACTCCGCGCGCTAAACGCGAGCTCAGCCGATACACTACATAATAGTCAGCTCTTATCGATATGATTTCTCGATTTAACCAAGTCAACATTATGCTTTAGATCGAGATAAACGAATAAATAAAAGTCTCGCGATCGTTCGAGTCGCAGTATTAAATTTTCTCGAATTTCCACTTCTCTTCGAAACATCGTCCAGTTGTCGCTACGTTTATATTAATTCAATTTCAGCGGGACACTCGCAAGTACACCGCGGACTGTGCGCCGGCGCGGCGTTTCGGAAAATAGAAAGCGAATGCACCGTTCCATTCCACCGGGCCCGATTGAAAAACCAGCAGCGACGTCTCGACGGCGACAGAACGATAAATGTCGAAAGACACTCGCGGTATTCCGCGCCGCGCGACAGATACGAATAATTGAAAGTCGAGACTTGGGCCGAGTCTATCGGGAGCGATCTCCTGTTCGAAGCCTCGGGAGTATTTTGTCCTCGAAATCACTACACGTCGAGCGCATTAATTGCTCGCTCGGCGTCCTGCGTCAGATAGCTTCGACGACTCTAACGTCTCTAACGGGGATGGGCGTCACGTTCCATTGTGGCGTTTCGAGACTCGGAACGCGAAACGGTAAAACCTAAAAGTCATCTATTTTCTTTGGCTTTTTTATTGATTTTATTTTTCAATAATTGTTCACAGGCGCTTTGTTCATCGCGCGGATTCGTCGGCTGTGCGCTAAAACATTCTCGCGGTGTTTTCCAGACGCGCGAAACCAGGTCGAATATATAATGTGGCAGAAAAATCGTGTTCTTTTACAGTAATCATAGACACGGTCGACTACAAAGGTATAGTTAATATGATATACTCGTAGCGATCTTTTTCTTTTATTTTTTCTCTTGTAACTTCGATCGATTTGCTAATAATGTATTTTATCTTAGTTTACCGCGAAACGGAAAAAGCCTAAAAGTCATCTATATTCTTTGGCTTTTTTATTTATTATATTTTTCAATTGTTCACAGGCGCTTTGTTCATCGCGCGGATTCGTCGGCTGTGCGCTAAAACATTCTCGCGGTGTTTCCCAGACGCGCGAAACCAGATCGAATATATAATGTGGCAGAAAAATCGTGTTCTTTTACAATAATCATAGATACTCTCGACTACAAAGGTATAATATTATATAGCGATCTTTTCCTTTTATTTTTTCTCTTGTAACTTCGATCGATTTGCTAATAATGTATTTTATCTTAGTTCGTAATATATAATAATATATATTATCACGTTAATGCTGACGTTATATTAATCGCGTTTTATACACACAATATTTTATGCACCGATCGTCGTTATTATAATATTACGTATTATACCGTATAGCTCTCTCGTCTGTACGTTATTTACCACACGATTTACTGTTACTGGGATACGCCCGTGTAAAACTGCAGAATAAATAAATAAATAAACGCGAGCGAGCGCGCGTGTAATACACACCGCGGCGAATACCTCTATCTATATAATATCGTTATAGTTTTTATATAAAATCGATTGCGAACGAAATATTGTTGTTTTTGTTTTTCCGCGCGAATGAAAACGTCGGGATTCCGAAAGCATGCACATAAATATCGATCGGAGGACCTAACCGCGCGGCCCGTCCGTTTCCATCGACCTTTTTAACACCGAGTGCCACCGGGGAGCTGCACTTTAAATCGGCGCCCAATTCTTTAAGCGAGCCGCGAGTGTTTTTTTTTTCTCTTTCTGCGTTAGCCGCCTTACTATTATCGGGTCGTCTATTTAAATGTTTGTGTACACGAATAAATTACGTACACAGTGAAACCTCTCTACAACGGAATGGCCAACGTTTTGACCGAACCCCACAGTCCGTGTACCGTCTCAACTGCACTGCGCAGCGGTTGTGTACAGCGCGCGACGCTCGTCTATACGAAACGGCGCGGCGGCGTTCTTGGATAATAATCGATTTAATGAGGTTTCAATAACTAATTATTCTGATCCTCATCGACGGTGATCCTTTCCCGGGGGACGAAAGACTTTAATACCAAAGTCGTTGCATAATATTATAAACAATCGTAATGGAACGTCCATCGCGTTGGAAATCCTTTTAATCCGTTAATAATATTTCGTAATACGCGCGAATCATAACATAAATGATAAGTCGACGAATAATATTAATTCGCGACATCGAGTTTTCTTTTGTCCCCCCCCCCCCCCCCCGGCAGCGACGCGATCGATAATATAATAATTTAGATTAATATCAATGTTCCCGTGAACGCGCATCGACGTTCGCCGCGATCGACTCGTTTGGCTTCTTATATACGAGTTACTTATCGTAACGAGCCGTGCGAGATGTAAGAAACGACTAGAGCAAAACGAATATTGGCGTTCTTCGGGAAACCGCATCTGTCCCGCGCGCGCCTCGGAGAACGGAAAGAGAATTAACGGATTTTATAGGGAAAAAAAGGAGAGAAAAACAAGCTACAACGTATATCGGCGGTTCCCAAACTTTTTCAGCCTCGGAGCCTTTTTTTTTTAAGGAGAAGTTTCTCGCGGAGCCCCGAGAAATATTTAACGTTCGTTATTCGCATTTGCCTGTGTTCTATGAAGCATGATAAAACACGAACCGTATACATACGGACAATAAAGGAAACAATAGTTTTAAAAGAACTGGAGAAAATATTGTTTATTATTGAAATCTACAAAATTAGAATAAAACTAGTTGAAAATATTTAAAAATAATACAACGTTACGTGTATATTGTGTACGATATCTTGATGTGCGAGTCTTAACGTGAACAATGATGGGCCTGCTTTTTACTACCGAGTTTGTCGATGTCCGGTATCACAGAAGTCAGTTGAAGACGTTTGAAATAATTGAAAAAATTTCAAAATATTAATTTTTTGTGTGACATTGAACGGAGCCCTTGGAACACAGTTTGGGAACCGCCGACGTATATTATTATTCGCCCTCCTTGTATTGTCTCGTATATAGAGTCGTCGCGGACTAGGCTGTCTCGCGCACGCACGGCCACTTTGCAAAATATTTATATAACGATCGCTATTAATATAATGACAAACGGCCGATATAACAACAATAATTATTATTAACGTTTGTACAATAATAATAATAATATAACAACAACGAAGACCGTCTGTGGTCGACCGGTTAGCCGGACCGTGTGATATACGGTCGGATATAGTGTGTCGGCGGCGCACACGCTCACGGGAAGATAAATATATACGCGCGTTATTATATACTTAACGGTTTCAATTAAACGCGTAAAATCAAACATCAATTAGTGCGCGGCCGACTGCCGTGCCCGTGCGTGTCGTGTCGTACTTACGAGAAACCGATTCGACGTCGGTACCCATATATATATACACGCGTATATATACCGCGCTCGCGTATTTTATATTGAATACAAAAAATTATACGTATATATTGTGTTGTGGTGTACGTGTTTCACCGCGAGAAAAAACAATTATAAAGTGCCCGCGGGCGATATTTGTTTTTTTTTATTATTTTCTACTATATAATAATATTATAATATAGGTACACGGGGGCCCCCGTCGTCTCGTCCCCGCGGGTTTTATCGGTTCCGTCTCGGATTCGCGGTCGATAATAATCGAAAAACGATTCGAACTCTTGAACTTTCCTTTTTATCGACGCGGGTACCGAAAGTCGTATAGTAACGCGGACGACAAACCAGTGCCGCAATTATGAATTCCGAGGCCCGTGTGCAAGGATTTATTTAGAAGCCCCGAATTAATAATATATTTATTACTTGATCTTTGTATTACAACGGAAATTTTTTAGTATTTTTTAGTACTATAAGTTAAATACTTGACGGATTCGCGGAACCGATCAGAAGAATAAATTATGTAAATTTATAAAAAATTTGAGCTTCTAAACACCTCCTCTATAAATTAGTATAACGAATAATCAAAAAAATAACGAACAACTTAATTCAGTGATCCGAGACTAGTATCCATACAATAATATTATTTGAAATATTTCGCAATAACAGAGAGGGGCCCCTGCGATAATGACTATTATTCTACAAATTATGTCATACTTTATAATATCATTTTCGTAATTTCATTCCTATAATAATTCGTACGTTTTACTATAAAACCGAATTATTTACAGATCCAATGAAGCTGATTGCATGATATTCATTATCATCTACTTATGCTAATAATAATAAATTCATTGAAAACAATTACAAAAAAATCAAAAAACTTTCGAGGTACGAGCCACGAGGAAGTAAAGAATACCAATATATAGGCTAAATTCATTTTGAAACGGACAATGTTCAATTTTTAGCTTATGGTTTGGGAGGCCCGTGTGCATCGCACACCTTGCATCGCACCCAATTGTTGCGGCACTGCAACGCACGCCCAGAAAACTGCGACGGTCTTGTCGTGCAAGTCCGCGTCGACGATGGTCGAGACACGGTTTTCAACTCGTACCAAACGCGACGAGAAGGACAGTATATTATATTTTTAATTGCGCGGTTTTATGTAAGTTTTTGACGTTTTAATTGATTACTCGTGTATATTGTTTTAGATCGCGATCACTTCCCGGGACGCGTATTTATAGAGAAGTCGAGGAAACTGCGGTCCCCTCGAAATGTCTGGGAAAGTTTTTAAAGGTCGGTATCCGATACGTGGTCTGCGTATCGATGGTTTGTTTAGTTTGATCGGAATAATAATATTTTATTCACCGTCTTGCTTGTTGGCTTCGGTTTTAGACGTGAAACAATCGTATGCTCGAGACTTAATTGCAACGTGGTTTTAGATCGAGTTTCCAACACTGGGCGAAAGCTAGCAAGGGCCGATTGGTAGTTACAGAAAAACAGACGACACACTAATGGTAAATATTTTACTTTTGATACGTATATTTATTTTCATGCGAAAAAACACCGGCACACCTTGCACACCCAATTGTTGCGGCACTGCGACAAACGTAAATAAATTGCGCCCGACGGCGAGAAAAAATCGTTAATTGCGGCCGCGGCGCGGTTTTTTCCTCCGTTTTTCTCGACGACAGCGTTTCTTACGACAACCGATTTTTTAGCATTATCGACCGGAAAACAACGCGCGAGGATAGACGACCGCTGTCGTCGCTCAATCCCATGAAAATCGCGTCATCCTATCCGTCGTCGAACGCACGTATCGATCGCAATTTAGTGAAATTAAACAAAACATAAAATTCTATCAACTTTAAACGATCAAACATAATAATTATTATTATCGCTTACGATTTGTGATCAGCGCGTCGGATTTTTTTTTTTTTCTTCGTTGCGTCTGGAAGCCGCGTTTTGAAATTATCACGAGTCTCATCATGGATAATATTTATAGTATACATTGTGCGTACGTAAATCATTACGCCCAAAACAGAAATCGAAAAGTGCCGGACGCGATTTCCTTAATTCTTTTTACCATACGCCGCGCCGCGCCGGTTCGCTGTGGGCGTAATCTACAATCGCCCCGTAATAAAGTCGTACGAGTAATACTCGTAAAAATTAATCTGTTTTTTATTTTTTTTTTCTCTTCAATTTCGTCATAATATTCGTAATAACAAGCAGCAGTACGGGAAAAGATTACACACGGCGATAGGGGCGTGTAAACAGCGTGTAAACTCTTGTGATTCGCAAGGTCGCGGGCGTTGAAGAATGTTCAAGTCGCGTCAAGAAGACTGCTGCGCGGTAAAGAGTCGAGTCGATTTAACCGGAATTTTTACCAACTCGACCTATTCTCGCCCCCGCGTCCATTTAAATATAACGTAATATCACATTACTTTTATACATAATGTGTTGGTATATTTTTTTCAATCGATTCGATTTTTAATTTCCATTGTCGTCGTCTCCCCTCTACCCGTTTGTTATCGTATAGTTTTTATCTCGTATACACTCGTATTTCACAAGTATTTATAAAGTCCTTTGAGCGTTTGAATGATTTCCGGGGCGGCGTTCGGTCGAACCGTCGTCGCGGTCGACTTGAACGGAAAAATAAAACACGATGGACAAAACGAAACAGAGTCGGCGGTTTTACGTCATTAATATCGCCCACGGTTTTCGTATGATTCGCGGCAGCGTTCGTCGAAAGATGTCACGCGAGAAAAATGGCAACCGGACTAATTTCTACGTGTTGTTCGTGTCCAACGGCCAGACGTAAAAACCTTACGCTCGCCGCGTGTGTGTGTGGGACGATCTACATCCGACTCGTATCTATTATACGCATTATATATATGTGTGTGTACAAGTATATTATTGCGCGCCGCGCAGTAGGCATCTGATTCCCCCCCCCTTCCTCTCTGCGATTTAACTCTTTTAGCCGTTGATAAAGTTATTATTGTCGTCGTAGAAATTAAAATATCGTCTCGGACGCGCCGGTGTGTAGATTCGATAAATCAATACGCCGCGCCGCTGCACGCGCACGCAATCGACTGCGCGCAAGAGTCCTCTCCGGCGGATTTCGTTATTATAATATTATATATATAATATACATTATTCACGCGTTTGCATAATATCATATCGTATTACGTTCAATGTGTGCCTACGCCGCCGTTTAAACGCGCGTCGTTAATATACGAGTCGAACGAGTCAAATAATTATTATTATATCGTGTAGGCAAGAGGCAAAAGGTCTCGGTCGGGGTGGGGAAGAAACCAATGCTTGATTTACGACGAGAGTATTAGTGTGCGGGTCGGACCATACAGGGGTGTACGCGCGGGGGGTATTTTTTCAACTATCTGGCTATCTATTATTGTATTATATTATGTACATATCAACCAGTCGGGTCTGGTTAATCCGCGCACGCGTTAATCCGTAAGACGACGAAGTAATCCGAACGGGCTCGAGCTCATGTCACCGCACCACTATAATACGCGTACAACTGGTGTGTAAGCGATGCATTTATAATTTTTAATTTTCTCGTCAACACTGACAAATAAGTACAAAATAAACGATGATAAAACGACAACCGCGACACTCTCGATAAAATGTGTCATGACTTATAATAATAATATGTAGTTGAAATGTAATTAAAAAAAATAGTCTCGGCTCGAATAATAATAAAAATAATGATTTAATTTCGTGTCGCAAACGACGTTTGTTATAATTAGGGGCCGGAATTATATTCTTTTGCATATTTTATTTTTTTTTTGAGGCTATGCAGTCAGACGGGGGTTCGAAATCTTTACAAATCATGAAACCGGTTAATGAATGGCAAAAGTTTTTTTTTTTAGCATATTTGAGAATATCTCGTACAATAAAGAATATTTGAGAATATATCGATTAATTTCTATAGACATTATATACGTATTATAACCGTGGTTGGAAGCTGCTATTTTTAACTGTAATAATTTCCAAGGTTTAAAAAAAGTCATTGAAGAATTAAGTAGCCAAAAGTCCCCCAGTCAGTCAATACTTGAATGTAAAACAGTTTTTGACATAGAAACCATAGAAAACGATCTAATATTTTAACAGGCCCATTTTCTTGTTCTCGTAACATATCCATCAAAAGTTTGGAAAAGTCTAATGTGTCTCTTGTTGATCCGATAAATCTAATTGAAAATACAAAATTGGTCGACTTCAAAAAATTATTATGGTTTTTAAAGAATATCGCAAGAATGTTTTCGACTTTTTTAGAGAAATATGAGCATCTTATTTCGGCTATTTTAAAAGAATATAATTCCGGCCCCTAGTTATATAATGTATACGGGATATGAAAACGGGGTTTAGGAAAAAATAGAACTCTCGTTCTACGACTGCATCGACGCGTAATAATTGTATAGACCATGATACGAAACGGAATCGCGTGTACACCCCCGAGTGCGTTAAAAGCCGCGGCGATAACAACGGTCGACACAATATGTTTAAGACAATACGCAATGATAACGCGCGCGACGAAGGATATTGAGAGGTATAGAGGGAGGGGGAAAAAGATATAATTAAAAACGAAAGTCGTCGTCTCGCGCGCAAGGAAACGTCGTCGTGTTACGTAAAGAGAATGAGAGATAATATAATAATAATGTTCTTCGGCGGCCCCGTTGCGATTGTTGCCTCGGTAGGTTCTTTTTCTTTTTACATTTCTTTCGATTTTTAATTAATGGGAACTCCTCGCGTGTGACGGCCGAGTCGACGACGACTCTGCACGGCGCATATTAAAACCGATCGATCGGTTATTAACCGCCGTATGTATCGTATAAACAGAAATCAGAAAAATCTTCGACCGTAATAATAATACACGCAGCCGGAGCCCCGGTATACGTCGTACGCGCGCGCGCATTAATCAAAGCTCTCATAAAAAGCGTCTCCTGGTGTATAAAATCGTACGCGCACGTTATGCGTATACTAACCGCGATACAAACTATATGTATTTATACGACGCAAACTCATTCGTATCGCTTATCGTCGTTCGAAATCAACGTGTGAACGTACGTAATATAAATACGAGAATCTTTTATTATATATCATTTTGTTATGCGCGCATACGCTTTATCGCGTTCTACCTACCATACGTCCTGTAATCCGCCGTCCGGGGCGGTTGCCTACGGTCCGATTAGCGATACGACGCGCCACGTTCGAATCCTGTTGTTGATTTTTATTGATATCATAACATAATATATTATTATAATAAATACACTCGATATATTGTTTCGTGAGCGTGTGTTGTTGTTGTTGTTGTAATAACGAGTAGTGGCCGGGCGATCGCGAGACGGAAGAAAAACGGTACGCGTGTCTATTTTGACGCCGTCGTCGCGCGCGCGCGACTCTTCGTCATCGGACCATAATATCGATTCGTCGTCGCCGTTCGGAAAGTGCGAGAAAAAAATTAATCAACAGTAAATATAGTATGTTAGTAAATCCAGTCGAAAACGAAACCGGCGATGTTGTTTGATTTATACGGACGGCGATCGAAACCGTTCGCCAAAAAGTGTGTTCGTGATCCGGCCACGTTTCGGCCGTGTATTAATTCGTGTTTTACTCACGACAATCGCAATACGCCGTAAATCGTACGCGAGTATACTCATTGAGATAATTAGGGCCCGTCGGTTTTGGGCAATGGGATTTTATGCCGTTTATAGGCGACAAAAGCAAACACAATACTGTGCAGTGGCGTACATACGGGGGGGGGGGGGTTTCGGGTTCAAACCCCCCCAGGACCAAAAAAAAATTGATATTATTGATGAATTTTTTATTATTAATTATCCGTGTTTACACAAACATACGTCATAATAATATGACTATTGAGTATACACTATACTTTACCAACAACGAAAAAAGATTTTATAACGAAATTATGGGTGCCATAATATATCAATCAAAATAGGCATTAAATGTCATAAAATTTTGATTGTATACAGTCAGTTAGTTGCGTGCAGACAAAAATACATATTAATATTGTCGTTATCTCGACCGACTCGATCGGACAACGGAGAAAAAACCGATTACGTTATAATCGTCAAAGTTCGTGTGAACAATTATACGATAAAATGGATTCTATTTTTATAGCACTATCGTAAATGATCATGTTAAACATTTTCATAAAATTATGAATTTTTCGTTCATTCTGTTTTATTCTGCCGTTGGAGAAGTTTATGAAAAATGGGTAGTTTTAAAGAGAAGGTTTTAGTGTTAGTTATTTTTTTAAACCCCTCCCAGAGCAAATTTGAAAGTACGCCACTGATACTGTGTATGACGTATTGACTTGCTGGTCGTCAACTTACGTGCACACATAACGAGAAACGCTGCGTTCAACATCTTCGATTGCGTTTCGTCTGTCCGGTGCCATAGGGAACGACAACAACGAGTGTTCCCGTTTACTGACAAATTCGAATCGTCGATTATATAGGGTTTGTGGATTTTTTAAACTTGACATATTTCACGTTGCACTTGTATCTATAACGCATCCGATTTTCCGTAAACAAATAGATCGCAAAGGTGATATCAATAATGATTGTCTTCGATGATTGACATTCGACGTCGTCGTGGGAGCTCGAAATCGTTGCACGCACAAGCGAGTCTTTTTTCTAGAACTCGCTAATTCGACGGACGACGAACGCGAAGAAATACAAATGGATCGAGCGAAATAATAATAATAATATGTGCGCGACAACGCGCGCGTGCGATTTGCGATTTCAACCGTGGCCGACGCGCATTGTGTCGAAAACCCGTGATTTACGTAAAACAAACTATATCGTGGCAGCGACGACAGCGTAAGTAATATATAATATATATAAATGTGTGTGTGCGGTGTGCGGTGTTTGTGTAATATATTTATGTGTTTCCCACGCAATATACTCGTAATCACTCAATCAATCAAACGATATATTGTGTGTGCGCGCGCGCGCGCATCGGAGGCTCTCTCGGCCGGAGAATGTTTGCGCGTTTATAAAGCCCGATCTACGGGTACGTATCTTAATTATCGCATAGCGTTGCCGAGTGGAAAAAAAAAGTGATAAATTCCCTCTCGCCGCGGTCGTCGTCGCGGCGAACCGTATATTATTATCATAATACCTACCCGATAACATTATTTTCCCGTCGGCGCGGCGGACGGAAACGTGTGAATCGCGGAGTAAGCGACGACGGGCGCGCGCATAATACTCGTATATATAATATTACAATCTTTCAAACCGGCCGATTGTCGAGAGAAAGTGTTGGGAAAGAGATCGCGCCGGATTGACGAGTCTGAATTTTTACGAGACGAAAAACAATCATCGCTCGACCTTAAAAATAAGACAACGACAAAAGAATAATGCATAGTTTAACAACCGATTATAATATTTTATGTATACGCATAAAGAGTGATTAAACCTCGAGAAGAGGGGAGGCGATCCACCCATCGCCCCTCCCCCATATTAGCGTCACGGCCGTACTCCTCCCCCCCCCCCTACACACGTGTCGTAAATGTTATACACTTAAAGCACCAAGGACGAAAAATCACTTCCCTACAAAGCGTTTATTACCTGGACTGGTTCCAGAAAACATCGGTATTCTCTTCGTTCGAGGTGATATTATAATGAACTTAATATATTATTTATTTTTTTACAACAATTTTCGGTGATAATAACTATATTATTATAAAGTCTATACACAATAGTATGCACACTACGTATAAATGAGCACGAAACCGACGAACAAAAAATCAAAAACTAAAAGTCCCTCCCTTACTTCAGGTAACGCCGCCGCCGTCACGCGGCAAACAAGGATGTGCATTGTTTCGGAAAAAGGATTCCGTCCCGGCCGTCGCATTATATAATATATAGTATAACGCCAAGGACGAAAAATCGCGTCCTCGCAAAACGTGCCTGCCGTATAGGTGTAGTACCTACAGCGTGAGCGATGTATATTAATACGTGTATATATTAAATATATATATATATAATATAAGAGCTGAATATATTATTATATCGAACGGACTCAAAAGACCTGTAATTGAACGCGCGCGCGTTATAATGCTTTGTAAATTTATGCGCCGCCGTCGATGCCGGGGCGAGGTCAGGGGTGGTGGGATCGCCGGACCTTTGACGTGCAAATTATCGTCATTGTACACCGCGTCGGACACGCCGCCGTTGCTGCGGTGTTGTCGCCGCGCGCCGCTCGCGTACGTACCGCGGGCTCGCCTCTCCAGGGACTTAAACCCGCCGCCGCCGACGTATAATAATCGTGTAATAACGCACTCTCGAGTCGCGCTGCACCGGGTCACGGGACGCGAGGTCATAAATACAGTGTCCTCGCGGACCGAGGGCGTCGGCGGGTCTCGTCGTCCTTTCCCCCCCCCCCCCCCGGTCGCCGCGCGCGGACACGGGCCGGCGTTAAATCAATGCGTCTCGCGGCGCGGCGGGGCCGACGTCGTCCTCGCAGCCCGCGTGTCAAACGAACGTCGTCTCCTACTCGCCCCAGCGCGACAAGACTCTTCGATAATAATTATATCGATGGGAAAACGGCCGCCCAACGCGATCGATAAAAGTTCGGATACAGTATTTTATCGAGAAAACAGTAATGCAATAGTATCCGGCGAGGACACTCTGGTGACTCCAGAAACCTTCCGGAGAAGTCAAAGAAGTTCGTCAAAAGTCAAAGTTCGGACCGATTATTCTTCAAGACGAAAACGTGAAAATAAAAAACCAACGTCACAGCGAAACCGACGACGGATTCCTCTTTTGCGCTCAGTAGCGAATCGACCGTCGTCGCATTTAAATCGTTTTCGTTCGAACACGGTTTGTGTAATGAACACTATACCTGTTCGAAGCCTTATTTTATCGAGTTAACCGCGGTTTGTTCGGGTGTGATATTTAGTAGGACCGTGAATTTCACTCGTTTATATATTATATAATTTTATGTTATACAAGTTTATATAGTCGCGGGCTCATTGTTATTGTTAAACGCTACGTCAGATATCGTAAGGTATCTGGCGGTTCCTTCCGTACGCTATTGTTAGTGCAATAAATTATTACAATACGGTAAACTTATTTAGTGCGCGTCATTCGTTCGCACGTACAATTTTCATACGTCAAATGTTAACGGCTCATCTGCGTGTTGATATTTAACGTTCGTGCCGGATTCGCGTTTCCTCATTCGAATGGCGCAAGAAGCGTGTTAGATATTAATTTTTATCACTCTTTCCTCCCCCCCATCGGTTACCAAATCCGAATCCTTCGTAGTCGTCATCGCGAATATTTCGTTGACACCGATAGACCGCCGCCGCGAGGTGGAAGGTGCAAGGGATTGCGTGCGTTCGCGCACGTCCAGGATTTAAAAAACTCAGCCAAATTGTTATATCTTTTTCGTTCTAGTATTCGACGACCAAGGTGTGTTTACCCGACCGCGCGGTCGCGTGCAGTTTTGCAGAGTACGTGCCAATTAGTAAAAACGTTGAATTCAACGTTGTCGATTATCGACGCGGTGTCGTGTGTTTATATAATACGGTCGTTTTCGATGACATTGCAGCTCTCCGCGATCACAAATGTAATAATTATGCGCGGATGCGAAATAACATTCGTCGGAATACAATGTTGGCTCCGATCTGGCGGAAACGCGCGGCTCTCGGTATCCTCTCTCGCTCACAATAAACACACGCGGCGATAAATAATAATAATAATAATAATGCGCGAATAGTAATGAGGTTGAGGGAAAAAAAAATTCGAAACACTCCGTGTAGTAATATGTGTTTTTTTCCACGTTTTTTTTTTTTTTTCTAATATTTTTTATTGCGCTATTTGCCGTCGCGCGTTTATTTCGAAACAATCGCGAATTCTGATCGTCGTCGTCATCATTAACGTTTTGGAACTCGTCCTATACCATGAAATGCCTATAATACGCATCGGCGCACATGCAGCAACGCCGTCCGATACCGTCTCGATAACCGCGTATATATTTTTCACGCGCAATAAAAATAAAAATAAACAAACGGGCTAGCGATGTCCAATCAATGCCGGCCGAAACGACGGAGCGACAGAAGTGTTTAATTTTCTTTCAAACGAAACGCAATCAAAACACCTTTTGCTTTCTTTTTGAAAACATTTTATGGAGGAGAAAAAGAAAAAGAAAAGCGCGCGCTACGACAATATCGCCGCGGAGTTAATTTTAACTCTGGCGAATTTCGCGATTGAATTGACGAACGGTTAGTTTTCGCCGTGTCGACTCGTATAAAAACGCGGAATGAGAAAATCGAAGACTCTCGTGTTTTCTACGTCGTCGATGTGCATCGCAGTCTTTTTGTCGGATCGATTGAGAGAATACCCGTACGAAATAAAAACCTGTGTATACGGGACGAGTGGAATATTTCGGCCGTGCGTTTTAACAACGTCACTATGAAACGCGTGACTGTCGCGTTCGCGCGATTTTCTAATTTGTCCGTTACTGCTCGAGAACGTGACCATTACGTTCCGAAATCGTATTCCATTCGTTCGACAAGAGACGTTTCATAATATAATATTATAAAAACCATCGTAATCTCGGACAGATCACAAAAATTATGCTCTCGGCTGTGACGATCTGATCCGGAGCCCTTTTCGGATGTCTCCCCGTGCCAATAGTTCCACGCGTTCGCGTTTAGAAATGCGCACGGTAAATTACATTTACGCGCGAAGAGCGAAACAATTTGGCCATCACTGCAACAGATGAGCGTGGCGGACGGCGGCGACGATATTAAACGACACTATTATATTTTTCAAACGGACGATACGATCTATAATAATATGACGTGTGCGTGCGTTTGCGTCGAGAGGAGGGGAAAAAAAACGGTTGACTCGGACGAAAATAATTTCATATATTATTATATTATTAATATTTATAATATCACATATTATTTGATATTAATCGGACAAATCAAACGAGTAGTACCGGTCCGAATGCTGTAATATACATACATATATATGCGAGTAAATAATATACATTACTTACTGCTGCTACCAGTGTACGTTCGCGGATAGGTACTACTGTGTTCGCCCGTCCCACGGCAGCTGCGGCAACAGCAGCGTTTTGTATAATAAGAAATACCTGTTCCGATTTACCGATGACCGCGATAGCCGACGAGAGGAGGAGATGACGATGACGATAATGACGACGACGACCGACCACGGTGTAGTGGTAGCGATGCCAAAAACGTGTGTAGGTACACGCGAGTTTAACCCGGTACACATACGTATATTGTATATATATATATTATTAATATATGCACAATGCGCCCGACGAAAGAAGAAACAGAAGGATATAGAGCTACTCGCACGTGTGTATTTATAATATTATACTACTGCACGGGACGCCTCGGGTATGGTTTCGCCTCGACTGCGGGAAAATCCGATAATATAACTATTGACACTGAGATAATAATAATAATAATTATAATAATCATTTCAATAAACTCGAGCAGAGAGTAGTACGCGCGTGGCCGATGCGACACGGACGAGAAAAGCACTTTTCACATTAATCATCATTATTGTCGAGTGATCCGGGTGCGTAAAACCAGTACGAAATCGAGTCAAATCTCGACGACTCGACCCGCATGATTTCTCGTGACTACTGTGAATCTACGGCTGTGCTATCAATCTCGTATTATATTCGTATTATATACGTTTTTTTCGCGCGCGTGCGACGGTTGATTTTAGAATTTGTGACGTCGTCATATTATCTTCGCCGCGGTATCGATTAATTTTAGGTGTCTTATAAGTACACGAGCTATTAGAACGCACTACATTCGAGACGTTTCGCAGACGATCGATCGCGTTCAAACGTAATAATCGATTGTTGTATAAGTAGATTTGATTTTTATACATCGTTTTACATAATATTATAGTACGTGACGGGAGTCCGCGAGACGATTTCGGCGCGATTCGATCGAATTCTTTTCCGACCGTTATTGGCTGGACGAGCTAGAAATAAAAACCGTTGCCCAGCGTATATCGCAGGTAATCGCGCGGTTATTCTCGCGTACATTATTATGATTGCGCTTTGACCGCGGATAGAGCGACGTTGTGATATCGCATTATTACGGCGCACGGTCGCGTTTCGAAAACTCGAATACATATAATATAACGTACACGTGATCGTAATAATATATTTATTATTTACGGAAGTATACACACAGATAACGTACTGCGCGCGCGCGGAATACGGTCAAAACGTCGATTTCGCGGAGGAGAGGATCAATAGATATTCCAAGCGCGAGCGTTCTTATTACGTTTATTATGCTCCTTTTTATTATTATTATTATTATTTTTTAGTCCGCGCGCGCGAGAGCGTGCTAGGATAAAGGATTTTATAGCGCAATAAAACGTTACGTCCTTGTATTTATTTATTTTTTTCCTTGCTCTCCATCGGCACTTTATATCGGCCGCCCTCTGCTGCTCTCTCGCCCCCTCGCCCACCGCGTCTCTGGGATTTCGCGTGCGCGCTCGAGTGCCGGGGCGCGCGGCGGAACGTTTTTTAATATATCAGAAAGCCAATTCCGGGGCCCGCGCCTCTCGGTAAATCGTCGGTAAGCCGCGCAGTTCCCGCGTGTAATACGGCACTTTATATACGGCCGCCCGTCGTCCGCGAGCTCGCCGGACGCGAAAAGTTCGTCCGGAAACTCGCGCGCGCCAAAAACAATTTTTAATAATATTATGCGTACGATATTTAATATTTTTGCGGACCTAAGCCAAAAAATCATTTCGTACTTTTGACGACGCCGAAAAATTCGAATGAAAATAAATGAACGACCACGCTCTTTGCGCGAACGACGAGTGAATTCGCGTTCGCGTTCGCCTATATAAAGATCGACGACTACCGCCACAATCGCTCGCGCGTTCGTCGGTCACAAATAAACACGAGGGTCGTTACTCACTGTAGGGCTCGGAAGTTATTGCACTAAAAAACGTTGAAAATTGATTGCATTATTGCATTAAAGAATACCCAAAATTGCACTTACAAATTGCGCTTAAAATTTGTTTTTATTAACGGTTTTTAGTAATAAGTTAACATATTATATAAATATATAATATATTTTAACATACCTCTTACCTTCAAAAAAATTAAATTATGTTTTTCACAATATTTACAAGTATATAAAATTGTACGAAAATGAGAAAAAAACAACAAAATTGCAGTCAAATTGAAAAAAATTGTCAAAATTGCAACCAAATTGAAAAAACAGCTAAAATTGCAAAACGTTGCACTAAAAACTCCCATGAAATGAATTTAAAACCAACTTAGCAATAAATCCAAGCAATGGAAAAAAAAAACTAACCTAACTTCCGAGCCCTAGTCGTTAGTGATAAGGTCGCGATCAACAATATAGCCGTAGGTTTCTTTTCTCAAGTACCAACCAACAATATATTATGGTCGATTAATAACAAACTATCCGTGGATACTTTTTAATGTATCTGTTTTTGTTTTATTTTGTTTTATTAACGCCATGACTAGCGCCTAGAGCTCCTACATATTTTTCTAGAAATTACTCACAAAACCCTCCCCCGTCGAACGTTTCCGAGAAAGCCGGTGCATTGTGTATTTCCGAGTCGACACTCCCCCCCCCCCCCCCGCGCATCGTTTAGCCCGCTCGTTACGCTAATATTTCGGTTTTTTTTTCCACCCCACGTTTTCCGTGAGAACATTGACTGCGAGCATAATATATTATATACGTATATCATACGTATCTCTCTCTCTCCGCTCCGTCCGCCGCTCGAAACACGTTAAATTATTATTATTTATCCTCGTTTGAAACGTGAAAAACGGTCTCCCCGGCACCGCTAATATATATTATATTTTATGTGCCGCGTCGTCATACTGGTTTGCGGGCCGCTGCTGAAGTGGCGTTCGTCCGGTGTATTATTTTAAACTGCCGCCGCGGTGTATTGACCTGCGCTCTGCATGTGCGCGGCCGCGGCGCTGCGTAGGTACGCGAGGCGATTGACAGATTATTTTATTTTTCATTCTCCCGATTCTCGATCGATTTGACGGATAAATTTGACGTTAGTAAAACAAAAAAAAAAATAGAAATCTATTATCGCGGTGATAATAATATTATCGTACGCTGCGCGGAGAAACGACTACGGGAGAGGACGTTATTATACATTTTGATGAATCGCGAGAGAAGTCCCGGAGACGCGAATATTATTGTGTAAGAGGACTTTGTGCGGTTTAAAGCCTGAAATAATCGTTTTCAAAATTATTTCTTTCAGGCTGTACGCGACCACGTGTTGTTGACATTTTAAATATTATTTTTTTCCTCTGCCCCGTCCGCGGTGAGTAGACCAGCCCGAACCTGCCCCGTTCGAGTCCTCCTAAAACCACAGCACGCGAATACCGGAACAGTCATTGTCGCTCTCTCGGAAAAAAAAAAATGATGAAACGTACAAATTTCCAAATCGTATACGACGCAGTATCACTCGGATGAAAACGTACGACGTAGATATTGTGAACACCATTATAGGTAATCACGTATTATTATTAAAGTCCGGATTTGTATGCATTTATGCATCAAAATACTTCAAAATATGCACTTGATATGCTCATTTATTAAAGAACTACTAAATATTTAAAAATATACCTATTCAACAGATAAAACAAATACTTTACAAAATATAAATCTAATAATAAAACCAGTGAGCATATAGTTGCCGATGACCGTGTTGTGACTTGCGATAAACGAGATATTATTATAATTTTAACATAAACTGTCCAAAAATATAACATACGGAGAATAACATTTATTTCCCAACAATATACGTAATGAACTAATAATTTCTACGATGAAATTGAAACAAAATAATAGGCTTAATAAACTTAATATTATGCTTGAATGTGCAAAAATGTTCAAATATGCAGTCATCTCTAAAATATGCATTTATAATATGCAAAATAAACTTTTTTCTATGCATTATCTGTGACACAAATCGTCCACATTTCTTACTCCCATCGAAATATGCATACACTCGTTACAAATATGAAAATGCATACGAATCCGGACTCTAATTATTATACTTACGTGGTGTATTCGACGAGTGTAATAACAGCTCTAATGGGGGTTTTTTTTTTTTACTCGAAGAAAAAATGACGGGAACACCGACCTCTTTCGGTCCGGACACGCCACTGCCCGGTGTGCGCCTATGAGAGTTTATCGTGCCGGGCGCGAGACGGTATAAGTACCCGATTTTTTTTTTTTTTTTAAAACACCGCGATTACGATAATTACACGTGTTGCACACGCGGACCCAACAGTGGCGCGGCGCGCACCCGGTGTTTGATTTCGCGTGTTTAAAAAAAAAAAAAAAACACCGCTCTCCGCGTGTGTGTAATAAAACTCGCGCGCTCAGTTTGTACAATAAATCGTGACGCTGTGCCCACACGCGTATAGGCATTACGCGCATACCGTTAGCGCGCGCCGCCGCCGTTCGAATCGCCTCCCGATTTCAAAAATAACATTTTTCAACTCGACCGGTCTCGACTTTTACATACCGCATTACCACACACACGTGCACCGCGCAAACGTTAATTTTATTATTGTTTTATTTCGATAAACCGCGTAAAGAACGGAGGAAACAATGTACTATATGTTAACAATCCAACTCGTTTCGAAGGCCGTGTACACGTTACGTTTTCGCGGTTGAAATTTAAACAGTTACGATTTTCAAGTATATATTATGTATTTGTATAAAAATTTCGTGTCACGATTTATGTTCGCGATAAACTCCGAAACTACTGAACAGATTTTGATAAAATTTGGTAACTATTTATAATATGGTCCAACTTAAAAGATAAAATAGTTTTTTTTCAATATTTATATGTGGCGAACGCCGAGAATATTCTGGAACGGTTATATTATATAACCCATTTATACATAATATGTACGTATACCTATACTGTAACCATATAGTGACCATTATCATTGTTTATAAATTTTTTTGCGAATCATTTTCAATTAAAATATATACGGGTTTACGTGTTTCATAAACTTTTCACATATTATACGTACATACTTACAATAGGTTAGTAATTTTTCATAATACAAAATCCCCGTTTGAGCACCTCCCCTAGGGGGATGTATATAAATAAATCTACAAACTTATTTTCCAAAATTCAACCCTTAAAAGAAGGGGTAAACTTTTCACCGGCTAGATTTTGAGATGCAACGATCAGCGAGTAATTTGCATTTTATATGAATAGATTATTATGTCATCAAAAAACCCGACGATCTTTACCAAAAACGAATTGATTTGGCAATATCATATTATTACAAACTTTTACCGAAATTGCGTGCGTGCGCGCACCATTCCTCTTTCAATCGTACACGCCGTCGTCGCCACGCACTTACAATAAGTCAGTTATCTTTTATACTGCAAAATTCACTTGAAATATATCGCAAAACAACGTTTGCCGGGTCAGCTAGTATGTATATATTATATGTATTTATAATAATCGGATACTTTGTTCGTTTTTCGATCGAGCCGTTGGATAAAATCGAATTCTATTCGTTCGGATCGAGTGTTTTTTCTCCGGTTTCGTTCCTCGAGGAACGATATCGACAACACCGTGATCGTATCGAACCGCGTTGAACGCGTTCAAAAAGATCATCGCCCTTTGGGAATCGACAGAAAACGCGTGCACGCGTGAACCGGCGGCGCTCGATATAATATAGAAATAAATCGCGCTCGTAATTAGTGCGTGGTTTGGTGGGGTCTTCTCAAAACACCTTTTTCGATCGTCGTCGTCGTCCTGGGCCTTAATTATTGTCCCCGCGAAGCTAAAACGTATGCGTAAGACTCGTTAAAGACCTAAAAGAGTTTATTTTTTTTCTCGTACGTTTAGAAACACTCAATCGCGATCGATTTTGTTGCCGGCGGCGGCGACCCGAAAACGCGAGAGACAATCTGCGTGTAAATCTTTTATGTTATTTCGATTTTTTTTTTTTTTTTTAACGACAAAAACGGGAGGCACCACGCGTTGTTCGAGGAATGCGGACCCCGCGAACGAAAGCGAAACGATTAATTTCACGAAACTATCGTTTTGAATTCTCGTCGAAATAAAAACAAAACACGTTTTAACGCGAAGGACGCGGTCTCCTCCCGAATGCGATCGAGCGTCATGTGTTTTTTTTTGTAAAATCTGTAAAACTCGAGTGGCATTCAGAAACTCTAGTTCTTACAACAATCGAACACACAAATTGTGAAAAAAAAACTATGCAAATTCCGAAAATTCAAAAACTTCAAAATAAATTGATCGGTTTTTTTTGTTTAATTCGCGTGTTTTACAAAATGGAATGCGGATGTCATCACATTTTTATCTTTACTATCGGTTTCGTTTAGATAAATACCTTCTTTTCTTTTTTTTTCATAAGCAACATTTTTTTCGAAGTGCGATGAAGTCAGTCGATTTTTAAACTCGTTATAGTATTGTCTTAAAACTGCAACTAATTGGTACATTTCGAAGTGTGGTGTTTCATAGTACTTTTGTTTGAAAATATCGGTGGTATTATATATTTCGCGTACACGACGTGGTTTAAAAAATCAGACTCTCATTTCGACTCCGAAACTATTGTCGCGGCGCCTGCCGGCGTACACCGAAGAATCTCAATTGAAAATAATTAACCGTTCGAATTTTAAATACTCGCCGATTTCGTTAATAATACATAATATACGTCATATTGCAGCAGTGCTTATGATATTTCGGCGACGACTCGAAAAGTCATGTTTACCCGACGGTGGCGAAATGAAAATAAAAAATATAACTCGAGAGGATCGCGCGGCGCGTTCGTAAATTAAGACTTTTTATCGCGCGCGTTCGACAATACTTAGAACATAATATTATAGTACACGAGAGTAATGTGTATACGTAGTGTATAAATATTTTGTTTTTGTGTGAGGATCTCAAGAGTCGGGACCGTCGTCGTCGTCGATTGAAATTTTCCACGGCAACGAAACGCGACGATTGAAAAGGATCTATCATCCCCTTCGTCCCCCTTTAATTACGTTCCCGCTGCGACGACGTAAGGGAGTGCTGTCGCGCCGTATAAATACTGTTTCGTTAGACGCGCGCTGTAGGTACTTATATACACACGTGTGCATATATATATATGTATTTGTATTATGGCGTTTTTTTTTTCTCCTTACAAGTGCGCCTGGAAGTAAATTTCACACAACGTTTCGCCTATAATTCTTTTTGGTTTATTGCGCGTAGCGTCGCCGTGGACGTGTCGCGCGTTATTATTATTATTATTATTATTATACTCTTTGCGGGCAACAAAGAAGACTGTTTATCACGCGAAACGAAAAGATAAAAAAAAATACACACACGCTTAACATTATTATGGCACATGCCTCTCGCACACACGCGGTAATACCGTAACCTACCCACGTGAACTATACACACCAGGTATGTAAAATGTATAATATATAATATACGCAGAGGTGTACTATTTCGCGACGGGCAAACGGCTCGCGTCATATACGTTATTATTATCATTATTATTACTATTATTTATTATTATTATTAAAACCTAACGGGCAGTCTTCTTAGAAGCACTTTGAAAACGGTATTCGAATATAATATAGGTACCTATACACACCCGTATAAGAAGTGTTGTAAAAAACACTTTTCAGAAATAGTATTTAAAATATTACCCCACCTACTCGAATAACTCTTTAAATATAATACTATAAAAATAATAGCTTTTCTGCCGTGCGATTATTAATTTTGTTAAATACCTCGCCGCGATACTGCGGGTTAATTACAGCCAACGACGACGGTTTGAATTATTACACGAATATTACATTTTTCGCAAACGTTATTATTTTAATTAATTTTTTTTTTTTTCCCCGTAGTCTATATAGTGTTCATACTCTAAACGTACGTATTATACTGCTTTTTCTTCTCGATTGTCCGTGACGTTTTGTCGGTATGGATTGTTTTTTTTTTTTTGGCCGAGTCTCCTCGTAGGAAGCGAGTTGTAATTCGCGTGGAAACGCGAAATACGATCGATGAAAAACTGCATCCAGCAGTGCAACTATTATTATACGCAATATTGAACGCCAAAAAAAATGTATTTGAAATATTATGCTAATCGTTTTTGCACGCTATCGATAATAATTATAATCGATAATAATAAGTAGATATTTAGTGCGACGACGTACGTATACGACGAGTCTGTATTCTCGAATGCTTTCAAATCTACGGCTAAAAAGTAAATCCGTTAAAAAGTGCCAGAGAACATTAATTTTTTTTTTTTTCATTGTAATATAATTATATTTACGATTCGTAGGTATTCGTGCGATAATTTATTGTGTCGTCGTGTTATACAACGTAATAAGGTATACGTACGTATATTCGCTCGGCTGGAGAATTTCAATTTTTTTCATTCTGCCATAAATCAACGGAGACGAAAAAAAAAGAAAAACAACATTGTAAATAACGACTCCCCGTATTATTATCGTTACAGTATTGATTTGCAACAAATTAAATATCACAGATAAATCGAAACGACCTGCAGCAGTCGTCTACCCGAAATTAACTGATCTGGTGAACGGGATGGGGGCCCCGGTACCCCTTTATTTACCATTCGCACTGGCCGTATTCTACACGGTGTAATCAACGAATCAATAAATATCGCTTTGATTTTCTAAATAAAAAAAACCACGACGATTTTACAAAACATTAAACTAGTCGTCGCGCGTCGGTAGCAAGTACGGTTGTATTGTCGTGTCGACGTGATGATGTCGGAAAACGATTTCATAACATTTTCGGGCGACGACGACCCCGACAATACCATATTATTATATTATGATTCGGGCGCGCCTACGAATACGACGCGCGCGGAAGGAACGCCGCTTTTGCGCGCGTAAATTATTATCATAACGCGGACGATTAATTTTAGCGCGTGCGTTTTATTCTCTCTCACCTGCCTCGCGCCGAGAGTACGCGCGCACATGACGTGTTAATAACAAACACAATTAATCATTGTTGTTAAATACACGCGAAAACTCATTCCGCGCGACTCGTATAAACATCGTTATGATATTATACGCATATATTATATGCGCGCGAATTTTCAGTCGTAATTTATTCGCTGCCCTCGGACGCGCGCGCGCCGTGTAATCGGATACGCGTGCGGATCGGTTTTTACGATATTTCTTCGCGCGCGCGCGTACAATATTATACCATCGTCGTGTTTATTACGTTTGTTTGTGCGCGAAACGAATCGCGCGCGACGATTAGTTGCGCCGGAAAGTCGACCACGCGGCCGCTTTGGTCGGCAGACCCGACAGAAATCGCGGGCGGAAACTCGAATGAACGCGCGAGGAAATTGTCCAAAGTGTTTCGACAAACTGCAGAATTTTCGTGATGAAAATATATTTTGGCATTTTAGGTTTTGTAGTTTTCGTTCCCAGCACTTACAAGAGTATTGAAATTCAATGATATTTCGCATAGACGTAATATGTCTTTTTATTTTTATAAATTCATCTCGGAAATGTGTCGAAATGTCCGGAGGAAATGAATATCTGAGAAATCGTTGGAAAATGTCAAATTTCTGAAATTTAAATTTCGCCGACAGAAAACCGCGGCGGCGACGGCAGTGGACACACACTTGAAAACTCGGAAAAAGTTTATTCAAACGCGCGTACATCATCGTGTCCCGCACACCGACCGACAAAATAATGCGAAACGACGGGAAATCTACAATAAATTATCGTCGCGCGCCGCGCTTCGGCAGTGAACCTCGGCGGACGCGTACCGCGCGATCACAATCCATAACGGTTAAAAAAAAAACCAATTACTGTGTTTATTTTCTAAACGTACGAATCGGCGGCGCAACGTTATTTTATACGTACCTACCGCGCAACTATCTCCCGGGAGATAATTCAATATCTGTCGAGCGCACAATATGATATATTGTGCGTGCCCCTCGATGTGTGTATTTATGATATTTCGTTATTATAACGCGGCGGCGGCGGCCCGAATGTTATCTCGTTATCCGCTGGTGATTTCTAACGGGAAATCGCAGGAGCATCCGAATCGGGCGCGCGTCGTATTCGAATCGAAACAGCCGAATAATACGCTATAGATTATAACATTACGGCGGACTGCGAAATCGCCATCCGAACGACGACGCGTACGGTCCAACGCGAGTTCCTGTACGACGTGTTCTCGCGAGCTCGCGTATTCGTTCTCTCCGACCGTTCCGTATTCCAGTGGAATCCGCTCTCTACCTCGGCGTCGTCGGTCGTATTATTTGTGAAATCACTATTCGATATAAGGTTCAGTCGCTTATTAGACTCAAAATCTTCTGGAACGGTCCGGACGAATCCAAATACATTATTAAAAAAAAATCGGTTATATAAGACTCAACACTTCGGTTATAAGACTCAAATTTCGTAAAATAAATAGTAGAAAATAAACTTTTTTGGTCATAATTTAGAAATAAATTGGTATTGAAAAATTAAATAATATTCGTGTTGATTATTTCTATATAGTTTCTGTTGGTACCTTATAACGTATAATAAATTTGGTACCAGGAGTTCAGGAGGTGACGTGGTTTTTTTCGCGACGATTTACATTTTTCCATTTTTAACCCACTTAGGGTTGGATTTTCGAGACGTACTATAGCTCAAAACCTTCCCCGAGACTTGGCGAATCCATTGGTGAAAACTAAACTTAAATCCACCGAGTACTTATCGAGATATGCGCTCACAAACGGAAAAAAAGGGCTTTTTTATTACTAATATTTATTATTACTATTATTTTGACTGCGAAACGGAAAAAAATCGAAAAATCGAAAATTTGGTACCAGGAGTTCAGGAGGTGACGTGGTTTTTTTCGCGACGATTTACATTTTTCCATTTTTAACCCACTTAGGGTTGGATTTTCGAGACGTACTATAGCTCAAAACCTTCCCCGAGACTTGGCGAATCCATTGGTGAAAACTAAACTTAAATCCACCGAGTACTTATCGAGATATGCGCTCACAAACGGAAAAAAAGGGCTTTTTTATTACTAATATTTATTATTACTATTATTTTGACTGCGAAACGGAAAAAAATCGAAAAATCGAAAATTTGGTACCAGGAGTTCAGGAGGTGACGTGGTTTTTTTCGCGACGATTTACATTTTTCCATTTTTAACCCACTTAGGGTTGGATTTTCGAGACGTACTATAGCTCAAAACCTTCCCCGAGACTTGGCGAATCCATTGGTGAAAACTAAACTTAAATCCACCGAGTACTTATCGAGATATGCGCTCACAAACGGAAAAAAAGGGCTTTTTTATTACTAATATTTATTATTACTATTATTTTGACTGCGAAACGGAAAAAAATCGAAAAATCGAAAATTTGGTACCAGGAGTTCAGGAGGTGACGTGGTTTTTTTCGCGACGATTTACATTTTTCCATTTTTAACCCACTTAGGGTTGGATTTTCGAGACGTACTATAGCTCAAAACCTTCCCCGAGACTTGGCGAATCCATTGGTGAAAACTAAACTTAAATCCACCGAGTACTTATCGAGATATGCGCTCACAAACGGAAAAAAAGGGCTTTTTTATTACTAATATTTATTATTACTATTATTTTGACTGCGAAACGGAAAAAAATCGAAAAATCGAAAATTTGGTACCAGGAGTTCAGGAGGTGACGTGGTTTTTTTCGCGACGATTTACATTTTTCCATTTTTAACCCACTTAGGGTTGGATTTTCGAGACGTACTATAGCTCAAAACCTTCCCCGAGACTTGGCGAATCCATTGGTGAAAACTAAACTTAAATCCACCGAGTACTTATCGAGATATGCGCTCACAAACGGAAAAAAAGGGCTTTTTTATTACTAATATTTATTATTACTATTATTTTGACTGCGAAACGGAAAAAAATCGAAAAATCGAAAATTTGGTACCAGGAGTTCAGGAGGTGACGTGGTTTTTTTCGCGACGATTTACATTTTTCCATTTTTAACCCACTTAGGGTTGGATTTTCGAGACGTACTATAGCTCAAAACCTTCCCCGAGACTTGGCGAATCCATTGGTGAAAACTAAACTTAAATCCACCGAGTACTTATCGAGATATGCGCTCACAAACGGAAAAAAAGGGCTTTTTTATTACTAATATTTATTATTACTATTATTTTGACTGCGAAACGGAAAAAAATCGAAAAATCGAAAATTTGGTACCAGGAGTTCAGGAGGTGACGTGGTTTTTTTCGCGACGATTTACATTTTTCCATTTTTAACCCACTTAGGGTTGGATTTTCGAGACGTACTATAGCTCAAAACCTTCCCCGAGACTTGGCGAATCCATTGGTGAAAACTAAACTTAAATCCACCGAGTACTTATCGAGATATGCGCTCACAAACGGAAAAAAAGGGCTTTTTTATTACTAATATTTATTATTACTATTATTTTGACTGCGAAACGGAAAAAAATCGAAAAATCGAAAATTTGGTACCAGGAGTTCAGGAGGTGACGTGGTTTTTTTCGCGACGATTTACATTTTTCCATTTTTAACCCACTTAGGGTTGGATTTTCGAGACGTACTATAGCTCAAAACCTTCCCCGAGACTTGGCGAATCCATTGGTGAAAACTAAACTTAAATCCACCGAGTACTTATCGAGATATGCGCTCACAAACGGAAAAAAAGGGCTTTTTTATTACTAATATTTATTATTACTATTATTTTGACTGCGAAACGGAAAAAAATCGAAAAATCGAAAATTTGGTACCAGGAGTTCAGGAGGTGACGTGGTTTTTTTCGCGACGATTTACATTTTTCCATTTTTAACCCACTTAGGGTTGGATTTTCGAGACGTACTATAGCTCAAAACCTTCCCCGAGACTTGGCGAATCCATTGGTGAAAACTAAACTTAAATCCACCGAGTACTTATCGAGATATGCGCTCACAAACGGAAAAAAAGGGCTTTTTTATTACTAATATTTATTATTACTATTATTTTGACTGCGAAACGGAAAAAAATCGAAAAATCGAAAATTTGGTACCAGGAGTTCAGGAGGTGACGTGGTTTTTTTCGCGACGATTTACATTTTTCCATTTTTAACCCACTTAGGGTTGGATTTTCGAGACGTACTATAGCTCAAAACCTTCCCCGAGACTTGGCGAATCCATTGGTGAAAACTAAACTTAAATCCACCGAGTACTTATCGAGATATGCGCTCACAAACGGAAAAAAAGGGCTTTTTTATTACTAATATTTATTATTACTATTATTTTGACTGCGAAACGGAAAAAAATCGAAAAATCGAAAATTTGGTACCAGGAGTTCAGGAGGTGACGTGGTTTTTTTCGCGACGATTTACATTTTTCCATTTTTAACCCACTTAGGGTTGGATTTTCGAGACGTACTATAGCTCAAAACCTTCCCCGAGACTTGGCGAATCCATTGGTGAAAACTAAACTTAAATCCACCGAGTACTTATCGAGATATGCGCTCACAAACGGAAAAAAAGGGCTTTTTTATTACTAATATTTATTATTACTATTATTTTGACTGCGAAACGGAAAAAAATCGAAAAATCGAAAATTTGGTACCAGGAGTTCAGGAGGTGACGTGGTTTTTTTCGCGACGATTTACATTTTTCCATTTTTAACCCACTTAGGGTTGGATTTTCGAGACGTACTATAGCTCAAAACCTTCCCCGAGACTTGGCGAATCCATTGGTGAAAACTAAACTTAAATCCACCGAGTACTTATCGAGATATGCGCTCACAAACGGAAAAAAAGGGCTTTTTTATTACTAATATTTATTATTACTATTATTTTGACTGCGAAACGGAAAAAAATCGAAAAATCGAAAATTTGGTACCAGGAGTTCAGGAGGTGACGTGGTTTTTTTCGCGACGATTTACATTTTTCCATTTTTAACCCACTTAGGGTTGGATTTTCGAGACGTACTATAGCTCAAAACCTTCCCCGAGACTTGGCGAATCCATTGGTGAAAACTAAACTTAAATCCACCGAGTACTTATCGAGATATGCGCTCACAAACGGAAAAAAAGGGCTTTTTTATTACTAATATTTATTATTACTATTATTTTGACTGCGAAACGGAAAAAAATCGAAAAATCGAAAATTTGGTACCAGGAGTTCAGGAGGTGACGTGGTTTTTTTCGCGACGATTTACATTTTTCCATTTTTAACCCACTTAGGGTTGGATTTTCGAGACGTACTATAGCTCAAAACCTTCCCCGAGACTTGGCGAATCCATTGGTGAAAACTAAACTTAAATCCACCGAGTACTTATCGAGATATGCGCTCACAAACGGAAAAAAAGGGCTTTTTTATTACTAATATTTATTATTACTATTATTTTGACTGCGAAACGGAAAAAAATCGAAAAATCGAAAATTTGGTACCAGGAGTTCAGGAGGTGACGTGGTTTTTTTCGCGACGATTTACATTTTTCCATTTTTAACCCACTTAGGGTTGGATTTTCGAGACGTACTATAGCTCAAAACCTTCCCCGAGACTTGGCGAATCCATTGGTGAAAACTAAACTTAAATCCACCGAGTACTTATCGAGATATGCGCTCACAAACGGAAAAAAAGGGCTTTTTTATTACTAATATTTATTATTACTATTATTTTGACTGCGAAACGGAAAAAAATCGAAAAATCGAAAATTTGGTACCAGGAGTTCAGGAGGTGACGTGGTTTTTTTCGCGACGATTTACATTTTTCCATTTTTAACCCACTTAGGGTTGGATTTTCGAGACGTACTATAGCTCAAAACCTTCCCCGAGACTTGGCGAATCCATTGGTGAAAACTAAATTTAAATCCACCGAGTACTTATCGAGATATGCGCTCACAAACGGAAAAAAAGGGCTTTTTTATGACTATTATTTATTATTACTATTATTTTGACTGCAAAACGGAAAAAAGTCGAAAAATCGAAAATTTGGTACCAGGAGTTCAGGAGGTGACGTGGTTTTTTTCGCGACGATTTAAAGTTTTCCATTTTTAACCCACTTAGGGTTGGATTTTCGAGACGTACTATAGCTCAAAACCTTCCCCGAGACTTGACGAATCCATTGGTGAAAACTTAAATTAAATCCACCGAGTACTTATCGAGATATGCGCTCACAAACGGAAAAAAAGGGCTTTTTTATGACTATTATTTATTATTACTATTATTTTGACTGCAAAACGGAAAAAAGTCGAAAAATCGAAAATTTGGTACCAGGAGTTCAGGAGGTGACGTGGTTGTTTTCGCGACGATTTAAAGTTTTCCATTTTTAACCCACTTAGGGTTGGATTTTCGAGACGTACTATAGCTCAAAACCTTCCCCGAGACTTGGCGAATCCATTGGTGAAAACTTAAATTAAATCCACCGAGTACTTATCGAGATATGCGCTCACAAACGGAAAAAAAGGGCTTTTTTATGACTATTATTTATTATTACTATTATTTTGACTGCAAAACGGAAAAAAGTCGAAAAATCGAAAATTTGGTACCAGGAGTTCAGGAGGTGACGTGGTTTTTTTCGCGACGATTTAAAGTTTTCCATTTTTAACCCACTTAGGGTTGGATTTTCGAGACGTACTATAGCTCAAAACCTTCCCCGAGACTTGGCGAATCCATTGGTGAAAACTTAAATTAAATCCACCGAGTACTTATCGAGATATGCGCTCACAAACGGAAAAAAAGGGCTTTTTTATGACTATTATTTATTATTACTATTATTTTGACTGCAAAACGGAAAAAAGTCGAAAAATCGAAAATTTGGTACCAGGAGTTCAGGAGGTGACGTGGTTTTTTTCGCGACGATTTAAAGTTTTCCATTTTTAACCCACTTAGGGTTGGATTTTCGAGACGTACTATAGCTCAAAACCTTCCCCGAGACTTGACGAATCCATTGGTGAAAACTTAAATTAAATCCACCGAGTACTTATCGAGATATGCGCTCACAAACGGAAAAAAAGGGCTTTTTTATGACTATTATTTATTATTACTATTATTTTGACTGCAAAACGGAAAAAAGTCGAAAAATCGAAAATTTGGTACCAGGAGTTCAGGAGGTGACGTGGTTGTTTTCGCGACGATTTAAAGTTTTCCATTTTTAACCCACTTAGGGTTGGATTTTCGAGACGTACTATAGCTCAAAACCTTCCCCGAGACTTGGCGAATCCATTGGTGAAAACTTAAATTAAATCCACCGAGTACTTATCGAGATATGCGCTCACAAACGGAAAAAAAGGGCTTTTTTATGACTATTATTTATTATTACTATTATTTTGACTGCAAAACGGAAAAAAGTCGAAAAATCGAAAATTTGGTACCAGGAGTTCAGGAGGTGACGTGGTTTTTTTCGCGACGATTTAAAGTTTTCCATTTTTAACCCACTTAGGGTTGGATTTTCGAGACGTACTATAGCTCAAAACCTTCCCCGAGACTTGGCGAATCCATTGGTGAAAACTTAAATTAAATCCACCGAGTACTTATCGAGATATGCGCTCACAAACGGAAAAAAAGGGCTTTTTTATGACTATTATTTATTATTACTATTATTTTGACTGCAAAACGGAAAATAGTCGACAAATCGAAAATTTGGTACCAGGAGTTCAGGAGGTGACGTGGTTTTTTTCGCGACGATTTAAAGTTTTCCATTTTTAACCCACTTAGGGTTGGATTTTCGAGACGTACTATAGCTCAAAACCTTCCCCGAGACTTGACGAATCCATTGGTGAAAACTTAAATTAAATCCACCGAGTACTTATCGAGATATGCGCTCACAAACGGAAAAAAAGGGCTTTTTTATGACTATTATTTATTATTACTATTATTTTGACTGCAAAACGGAAAAAAGTCGAAAAATCGAAAATTTGGTACCAGGAGTTCAGGAGGTGACGTGGTTTTTTTCGCGACGATTTAAAGTTTTCCATTTTTAACCCACTTAGGGTTGGATTTTCGAGACGTACTATAGCTCAAAACCTTCCCCGAGACTTGACGAATCCATTGGTGAAAACTTAAATTAAATCCACCGAGTACTTATCGAGATATGCGCTCACAAACGGAAAAAAAGGGCTTTTTTATGACTATTATTTATTATTACTATTATTTTGACTGCAAAACGGAAAAAAGTCGAAAAATCGAAAATTTGGTACCAGGAGTTCAGGAGGTGACGTGGTTTTTTTCGCGACGATTTAAAGTTTTCCATTTTTAACCCACTTAGGGTTGGATTTTCGAGACGTACTATAGCTCAAAACCTTCCCCGAGACTTGGCGAATCCATTGGTGAAAACTTAAATTAAATCCACCGAGTACTTATCGAGATATGCGCTCACAAACGGAAAAAAAGGGCTTTTTTATGACTATTATTTATTATTACTATTATTTTGACTGCAAAACGGAAAATAGTCGACAAATCGAAAATTTGGTACCAGGAGTTCAGGAGGTGACGTGGTTTTTTTCGCGACGATTTAAAGTTTTCCATTTTTAACCCACTTAGGGTTGGATTTTCGAGACGTACTATAGCTCAAAACCTTCCCCGAGACTTGGCGAATCCATTGGTGAAAACTTAAATTAAATCCACCGAGTACTTATCGAGATATGCGCTCACAAACGGAAAAAAAGGGCTTTTTTATGACTATTATTTATTATTACTATTATTTTGACTGCAAAACGGAAAAAAGTCGAAAAATCGAAAATTTGGTACCAGGATTTCAGGAGGTGACGTGGTTTTTCTCGAAAATCCAACCCTAAGTGGGTTAAAAATGGAAAACGTTCGTTCGTTTGTAATCTTATAAAATGTAGGTAGTAATAATTGTATTTTCGACTAATTTTTAGCGCGTTCCGACGTTACAGATCCGTGCGTATATCTTCCGATCTCTGCGGACTCCGTTTGTACACACCATATAAGTCATGAGTTCATAGTATTACGATCGGAACGTTCGACGAGAGAATATAATAGTCACGAATATTCTACACGTCGCGCGGGCGGTATACATTTCGATCCGAATAAAGTCGAGAACGTGAATATTATCGAAACGTCCCGCGAGTGTACGTGCCGAACACAGTGCAGCTTATTCTCGTATACGAGTATAAAACTGCAGCTGCAACTATTATACAACAATAATAATAATAGCATTATCGTGCAACTTATCGTTCGTCAAACACGGACGTCGTCGCCGGGGCTATACACACTGTTAAATGGAACGTTTCGGCCGAACACGGGATGACGCGCGTAATTCGTTTCGTTTAATCCTCACGTCCTGTACGTATATTATTATAATAATGTACATTATAATATTATATTAAACGTGAATCCAAATCCGACTGCGACGATAGTAATGATAATATAAAGCCTTCAATATTACACGCGCGTAATAATTTTTTTATTTCCTCCTAATCTCATCTCTCCCTTTTTATACACAGATACGTATTATATTATAAATATACGTATATTAATACTGTCTATATCAACGCCTTCTTTCTTCTTTTTTTTTTAATCGTATCGAATTATGTACACACGACAAATATTTATGCGCGAGTCACATGTATATATATTTATTTATTTATTATATTATATGCCGAGTGTTGTTCAGTAAGTGTATTTTAGACAAGGCACGTCTTTATCACGTGATTAAAAAAAATAAATATCAAATTCCAAAACGCGACGGTTTCCAGCGGCATCGCAGTATAACGCCGTGCAGTCACTCTAGAATAAATTTTTTTCCGATATTTGTTTACGTTCACACATCATTTGAGTAAGATTCTTACAGACGGACTTTTGTGTACGATAAATGTCCACAGTTTTTGGTGGGTTTACGACGTTCAATATAATTCTATTCGTATTCAAAAAACATTCGAGTCGTTAAGTGAAATCGGGCCTTCGGGCTTGCTGTTTTGGATAATGTTGAAAAACCAATTTTGTCGAGCTCGAAAACTCCGGACACGACGACGTTCGAACGTCGCCGCTCTATAGAACGTAACAATACGGAAGGAATCGAATCTCGAAAAAAAAAAAAAAAAGACATCGGTGCGCGTAGACAAACGCGGTAGTACACACCCTGTATACTACCTGTATAAAAACATATTTGCGCGGCGCGTACCTCGTCGTCGTCGTCGTCGTGGCGGACTTGATCCAATACCGCGCATGTACACACCACACGCGTACACAAACAAAAGTTTAACTAAAACAAAACCGCAGTAAATAATAATACACGACGTTCGTCGCGGCAATCGAAAGCGTATACACGTATACACGTATAACTGCTACAACAGCAGTCGTTTTATGTAAAAACAACAGACTATAACCAGCAGCAGCGTGCGCGTCGTTATGTTACGCCGTTTGCTGTTTTTTTGTTTCTCCGTAAAAGAAATTTCGATGATTTTCGCATTGACAATAGGCCGGTAGACGGCGGCGATTTCAATTTGACGGCCACCCGCGACCCCGCCGCCGACGACGACGTATTGAAATCAAATGAAAGAGAGAGAGAAAAAAAACACGACCCTACGACGAGATGTTATCGTTTTTTGTTTTTTTTTTTTGTTTGTTCCTTTTGTTTTACGCGCTCGATATATATATATATATGTTTTCATTCTTCTACCGGAGAGCAATTTAATTTCGACGACGTAATATACATAATATATAGACCGTGTGTATACAACACGTGCGCGCCGACCGCTCGTTGTCTCGTAAAGATCTCGTCAGAGATTCCGTGTCAGCGGCGTGCGGCCGTCACGTTGACGAAAAAAAAAACCCATACAATATATTATAGTAGGCACTACAGAAATCATACTAAATACGTACACATATGTACGTGAAGAATAATATAAGAAGAAAGACGCCCGCAGATCGGTACATGCAGCACGGCCGGTCGTCATAATTAAGAGTTCCCTCGGCTCGTTATTTATGCGCACGCGTTTTCCACGCAATACTACTGTTATTTTCATCAAATAAAACATTATCTATAAGAGAAACGCCGCCGCCGCTATAATATAATGAGCTGCTCGTACGCCAGTTTTATTCTACCCGGTAATCAGTAGATGGGTATTGTTTTTTTGTCGTCGTCTTTTTGTTGCTTGCATTTGGCGAGAGATGCTGAAGACACGCCGACCGCCGACCTAGTATACGTACTTGAGCCGATCGATAAGAGAGGGTGCACTATACGGGTCGCACCCCGCGTTTATATTTTTATTCATTTCGAATCACTTTATTTTAACTTTGTTTGTTGTCACAACCTCGAGTCGTCGTCATGCTTGTACCATACGAAAAGTATACGTACTACTTACGTATGAAATAACGTCCGCGCCACGAGAATCCGGCGCAACGGACTCGAATTTTCTGTCCATTCGGCGGCGGTTTCATTAAACAAATAAAAACATAATAAAATACGAAAAAAATTAAAACGCGCGCGTATAATAACAACGCGGCAGTACTACACCGTACATAATATATTATATTTGTATTAATACGTAGTGCGGAGAACGTTGGAACGTATTTATGTGCACCGTATACACCAGACTTTTAATAAATTCTCAAAGCGTGCGTGTCGGTTTTACTAATTGGCCACTTGCGATTCTGCGAACGGAGCGCGATATCGTGTACGCGTACCTACGGAAAATAAAAAGCAATTCTCCCAAAACGCAATAAAAATCTCCGGAACACAATATCATATGTACACGTGTACGTTGTATACGAATATAATATATAAGGTGGTATGTGTTATACGGTATCGCTCGTATATGAGAGGAGACTTTAGCGTGGAGATGCCTATATAGTTTATATATATATATAAGTTTATAAATACAAAGTACATGTACGCACAATAATACGTGAAACGAGAGAAAAAGAAAATTTCTTCAGTATTTCCGATGTACGCGATCTAATGTTATTACTTCGAGTTGTTTGTTCGCGCACGTCGTCGTATGACTGCGGCAGAGTCGTGACAACACAATGTTTTTAAATCATAACTCGTACACGAGACGGCAAAGGGATGAAAACCCGGATTCGGTCGTAACGGCTTTTGGACTTGCGGTTAGGCGAACGGGACGAGGGATGGAGAGAGAAAAGATCTCTGCAATCAGAGGCCTGTGACGCTATTGTGTCAGACCGAAACACGACGACGTTCGTCGTATTTTATGAAGCCATAGAAAACACTCTAGAAATTTCGAAAAATTCTGTTTTTTATGAAGCCCTCAATGGACATCATAAAAAACTGAATTTCAGAAAAAGCGGTTGTACATTTTCGAAGTTTCTGTTGTTAATTCTTTTACCGTTTCTTAAACCCTTTTTACTCCCTTAGGGGTCGAATTTTCAAGACGTTCTATAGCTTGAAACCTCCTCCGAGACTTGGCCAATTCATTAGTGAAAACCGTACTAAAATCCACCGAGTACTTTTCGTGTTATGCGCGTACATACAAAAAAAAAAAAGGCTTCTATTTTATATATATAATAGATAATAGATATATACGAGTATATACGTACGTATGTATGTTCTTCCGTAGAGCCTGATGGACCGACTTCAACAAGCGACGAGGAGTCTAAGTAAATTCGTTAGCATCTCGCGAGTATTATGGACTTGTTTTTTTATTTTATTAGTAAATACTTTTTCACTTGTGAACACTCTCGTGCCTTGTGTCCGTATGCAAGATTGTTATTTGAATCACTCTGTATACACATTTATGTTTATCGGTGAATGAATCGTACTCTTGTATAATTTCTCGACTTTAAGTAAATAACCCAGTTGTCTAGTAAAATCAACAAAATAAAAAATAACTTTAAAAAAAAAAAACTAAAACCCGGCTACGTAAAGAAGCAAATAAAAATTGAAAACAAGTTCCTATTTGATTTCCTACAATCAAATGTCACGAGATATTATCTTCTCGGGTCGATCTGAATATAAAACACGATATACACATAGTTTATCCTTCTAAAATTATCTATTATTGGAATAACAAGAATGCACCAGATTAACGTGGTCGGATGTCATGGCGTTTGTATAGATATATTACAAATAGTACCGTTGATTATAAATAGTATTCATAATTTATTTATGTATTTGTTATCGATGAATAATACCTTTGTATTTTGATTTATAATATAATATAAATTAATTCGATTTAAAATCAAAAAGGATATTTTTCCTGCTGTCGAACCAAATGACGTCCGACCATTACGTCTGTCTACTATTGCATTCTTGTTATTCTAAAAACAGATGAAATTATTTCAACATGATAAACCATGATACAATGTTTGAAATTCTTACGAATAAAAAAAAAAGAGAGAGAGACATAGATAACGTTATTAAAATTCGTCTCGATAATAAATACGATTGAAACGATTGTTTTCGATTTTGATTTGCTTTTTTCCGGGTTTTTTTTCCAACTTATTTTCCACCGCGTCTCGCGTTTTCGTTCCGCGTCCCTGGCGAACGAAACAAAAACCAAGCCGCCGTTTAAATATCCCATCTCGTGACACTCACGTCACGTGCACAGTGTCGAGACGACGAGAAAAATCGCTGTCGAGTGGTGTGTACACAGCGAGCGAGGGGGGTTTCGACGGAGTTTCGAGTGTATAGTCTGAAGAATAATTCGAAACGTCGCGCGTCGTCGTCGACGTGGCGGACGACGCGTTACCTGGCGATTCGATCACGATCCGGCGAAAACGGTTTCACAAAAGAGAAACGACTGCTACGGCGTCAAAGGGTTTCTGGAATCCTAGGAGGAGCCGCGACCCCCGTGGATTACCACGGCCGGGGCCAGGTGCGTCGTCCGCAGGTAAAAACGGTCGTGTTCGGTGACGGTTGCGCGCGTGTGCGTGCGCGTACACAATAATAATAGTGGGTACACACACACACACACACACACACACACACGTGTGTGCGTACAAAAGAAACCCGACCGGGAAGAAAACGCGTAAGAAGAACGGAGAGAGAGAGAGAGAGAAATAACACAATATATAAAATACGTATATATACGTGCACACACGTATTATACGGAGAGTCTCTACGCCGAGATTTCGGATAATCGGTATACCAGGTGTGCGCGCAGGTAGTGGTAGGACGAGAGTAGGGAAGGCGAAGGTGAAGGATCGGGCGGGGGGCTAGGTCGGGGAGTAATCGTGAACGGCCGGAGAATACGACGTAAGAAGAAGAAGAAGAAAAAAAAAACAGAAAGAAAGAAAGGAAAAAAAAAAACCGTGAGCCCTCCTCTATACGTATATCTGCTGCTGCGTGTACCTAATAATGTAACTTTATTTTATTTTTATATTTCTCGGGTTTTTATTTTTTTATTTTTTTTTTTGTCATTGCGGCTTTCGAATAGGTACTGGCTAATGCCGTTTTCTGTGTGATTGTGTACCTGTCCGTAACCGTTTGGATTTCAAACAGTCTGTGGCGGCGGCGGCGGCGGCGGCGGCAGCGGCAGCGACGACGACGACGACGGCGGAATACGATTTTTTTCCGCCGCCGCCGTCGCTCTTTGTTATACGATTATTTCTTTTTTTTTCCTCCGCCGCCGCCGCCGCCGAATAGTCATTCATCTGCGTTCTCTCCTCGTCCTCCCGCCGACTGCCCCGTTCCACCGAAATGCGCTTCTCCGACCCGGAGCGCTGCGAGAGTGAAGGAAAACGATCGTAAACCCGACGCCGCCGCCGTACACGCACGTGTGTATGTATATGTGCGTGTATACACGTAGGAAAAGAGGGAAACGGAGAAGGAAGGAAAAAACCAATCTCCCGTGTAGTGTATATATACACAGCCGCTAATACTTGCGCGCGGCTTAATGACCGAATAATTACGAAGAGCGTCTCTCTCCGCTCGCGCGCATCCTTCGAACTTTCACAAACACGCGCGCGCCACAGCGTGTCAAGGAGAATCCCGGCACGAGGAGGCAAATCCACCGTACGGCAATTATATAACTCGCCTATAGAGTCCGCTAAAACCGTCGTGCGCAGGTGTATTATTATTACTCTTGAGGATTTCTTTCCCCGACCGCCCTGTGTGCAAAGTATGAGGACGTGGTCGGTGGGCGGCTCGCGTCGTCGTCGGCCGCCCCGATAAATACGCGATAGGATACTCTGTCTGATCGTCGGATACTTTGTCACCGAAAAACGACCATTTCACAGCCGGTACTAGGAAAGTCGAACATTTTCTATTTTCCTTGTTTTCTAACAAATCGATGATAATAACAACATATTCTATGATAGTAACACTGTTAATCGATTACCTCATTAAAAAATCGCTATTCTACGACTCATATCAACCTTCTTCAGAAATACAACTGATCCACCTCAACCTCTTTCACTTCGAATCGTTTTTTCGAGAGCGATACAATACATCGATCTGAAATTTAAAACATCAACACCCGTCAATCAATCGCCGTCACCCATCCGAGTCTTGTATCTCACCCCTTTTTTATTTTGAAAATCCATCGACGTAATGATTTCTGAAATCACCCATTCGATGTTTCCCCGATTCGGATCCCGCTAACGTCTGTTTGAACAAAGCCTATTAATGACACGCGTGAGAAAGGATATAAATTTATATACGGACCAACGACGGTGTAATTTCCGAGGGATAAGAAGTTCGTATTTCTATTGGATTTTTTTTCCCACTTCCGTCCCGAGCTACACGCGCTTCGTCGGCTTGTGTCGAAAATCGATATTTCACTTACCCTCTCATCCGGGAGCACCTTAAGTTTTATCAATTATCCTATTGAACAGACGATTAGAATATATTATAGGTTTTTTTTTTTTTTTACGACAAATGATTCTATTAACACTCACACCGCGCCCCAATCGTTCTTGGTCGAGCTTCGGTTTACACACATTCGTTTTCGATAAAGCGAAAAATTGGCACGTTTACGACGTTTACTTGGTCGTTGAAAAAACTGAAACGTGCTCTTGCGCACACACGTAACAATATCGTTTGGGCAAACGTCGCGCAAGTATGACGCGGTCGAAAACGCAATGGTAAAATGAAAATCATACTTAATAATCACAACGTATATATAAAATAAATATATTATATTGAAAAATAATAATAATAATAATAGTATATTTTAAAATATCGTAATAGTAATAAATTATAATATTGTCTTAATCGCGTATTCCGCGATCGTCGCCGTTAAGTCAACGAAAACGTAAAATGAAAAAAAAAGAAAAAAAAAACTATACGGGAAAAAAAAATATACATACTTGTACATACGTAATACACACGTTATTTACACGAAAAATAAATAATAATCTTCACGTATACAACAACAACAATAGTAGAAATTAAAAAAAAAAAAAATCATACAATATTTTATATATAGCCTACCGGCGGCGATGACGTGGACGCAACGAACGTTTGCGATTTCGACAGGCCGTTTTATAATAATATAAATTATTGTAAAAATAATAAAACTGTGTACTTAACATGCACGATAATAGTAATAATAATAATAATAATAATAATAATGCAATAGTAAAATGTTATTTACAACGTTTGATTTGGTATTTCAGCGATTGACGAGCCTAAATCGTCGTCGTCGCGTCATCGGCCATGTCGCCGTATCGCAGTCATATTTATACAACAGCGTTTT